>VZRW01004110.1:361149-443587 GCA_013398125.1 Aegotheles bennettii | reverse complement strand
GCACGACCTTGCACTTCTCCTTGGTGAACCCCATGAGGTTCCCCTGGGCCAACTTCTTGAGCTTGTGTAGGTCCCTCTGAATGGCATCCTGTCCTTCAGGTGTATCAACCACACCACTCAGCTTGGTGTCATCCACAAACTTGCTGAGGGTGCACTCAAGCCCACTGTCTATGTCATTAATGAAGGGATTGAACAGTATTGGTCCCAGTACAGAGCTCTGGGGGACACCACTTGTTACTGTTGCCCATCGAGACCTAGAGCTGTTGACCACCACTCTCTGGAGGTGACCATCCAACCAATTCCTCACCTGCTGAACAGTCCACCCATCAAATCCATCTCTCTCTAGTTTAGAGAGAAGGATATAGCGGGGGACTGTGTCAAAGGCCTTACAAAAGTCCAGACAGATGACATCTGTAACCCTCTCTTTGTCCGTAGGTGTAGTAACTCCATCGTAGAAGGCCACTAGGTTGGTCAGGCAGGACTTGCCCTTGGTGAAGCCATGCTGGCTGTCTTGAATCACCTCCCTGTCCTCCATGTGCCTTAGGATAGCTTCAAGGAGGATCTGTTCCATGATCTTCCCAGACACAGAGGTGAGGCTGACAGGTTGGTAGTTCCCAGGGTCCTCCTTACGCCCCTTTTTAAAAATGGGAGTAATGTTCCCCTTCTTCCAGTCTCTATGGACTTCACCTGACCACCATGATTTTTCAGATATGGCAAGTGGCTTGGTCACTACATCAGCCAATTCCTGCAAGACTCTGGGATGCATCTTGTCAGGTCGCAGACTTATGTATGTCCAGGTTCCTCAAGTGGTCCTGAACCTGATCTTCTATAGTGGGAGTCTCCATCATGTAGTCCTTCCACTCAAGAGGTTGCCTGAGAAGGGATTTCCAGTGAAGACTCAGGCAAAAAAGTAGCAATAATGTACCAAATTATTAATGTACCAAATATAATAATGTACCAAATGATTGATGTACCAAAGAAAAAGCAATAATGTACCAAATTATGGCTTTCCCCATATCTTTAGTACTGGAAATACCCATGTTTTACTCTATGGGATAACTGTTGTAACACAACAAGGAAACGGAGACATTTATCTCCCTTCCCCTTTTTAAAATATTGTACCATTAAGGGATGGGGGGTTACTTCTGGTTTTTTTTTCCTGTTGGGTAAGAGTAAGAAAAAATTGTGTTTGGGTTAGAAAAGAGGAAAATTGCAATGTAAAAAAGAATAAATTACTGTGTCACAAGTAATTGTCTTTGTTCATGCTATAGAACTGTGCAATCACGCCAGCAGAGACCAGGCTTTGTGCATTTTGGCTCTACATGCCCCACTAGGTTCTAAAATGGACTCTGAGGAGATTCCTTCCCACGAGACAATGGTGACCTCTGTTGTTCCCTCCTGCTGCTATCAGCCATGATGATATTTTGTCATTGCATCACACTTTGAAACAAGCTGGCAGCTACCGAGGAAATACGGGCAAAATACTTGCATTCAAGTTTCTAGCCAGGGAAGGATGTGTCTGTTCTGCACCCCACTTGAGAAAATTTAGCTTGAGTCTTTCCTCTCAAACAGCCCTAGTCTGGCTACCAGGTTTTTCAGTTCATAGCTGTGAATCACTACTGAAAAGAGCAGTTGGAAACATTTTAAACCACAATGCTAATAATAACACCTGCAACGTGTTACAAGAAAAAGGCTGCAGGTATGATTATGGAGGAGGAAGTTGAAAAAAAGAATGAAAGAAGGAACCTATTCTGAACAGATTTCTTTCCTAAAGCTGGAATTGAGATTTTAAACAGGTGCCAGGTTGCACAAACTTTTTTGTTCCCCCCTAAGATGCTATTTTAAAAAAATCTTTGGCGTGCTTTCGCACTTCAGTGACCCAGACTTCATAACTCTAAATAAGGATGTTTCCCCTAGTGCAAGAGACTTCAGTATTTTTAACTGCTTTAGTGGGTTTTTTGACCTTTTTAAGCTGCTGGTCTGCCTTTTAAAATCAGTATTAAAAGTGGGATATCAACTCATCCACTCTTCCTATGCAGGGACGCGGCATTGATGACTTCTGCCTGAAGAAAAGTTGCTGTTCCTCATTGTGGAAAAACATTGCTTAGCAGAAGCATAACTGGGAATTCCTTCTCATCCATCACTGACTTACACAAGTCATGTAATTTCTGCATTTCACAAGCAGCTGCAATGACACAGTACAGAAGATCTATCATACAATAATTAACAAAAGTTCCTTATGTCCTTGAAATACACGCTTTTTGTGCTCCTTTTTGCATGAGAACTGAGAAATACCACTTCACAATGTATAAACATACTTCGCTGTATTTATGCTGATTCTTGCCAACTTGCATAAAATATGTATCAGCAAAGTGATAAATCAGTTCCCCAGGGTACAGGTCAGCCATAAAAAAGATGCAAAAATAATCAGTTCGAAGTATTTACAGCAGATGGAGCTATACATTTTGCTTTGATCATATGTTACATGATACTCCAAGGTGAAGTGTACAGTTTAGCAAGGACAGAGAACTGCCAGTGTCACCATCTAACCAAGGAATGGAGTTAGTTAGTCACTAGAAGGCATTTTGTTAATTATTGCAATTAACTCTCCTGGAAATAATCCTTGTAACAACAATAGAAATAGCTACTCAAGAAAAGATTATCGCTGCATATTGGTGTCTTAACAGAGTTCATGGTGAAAGTCTAAGGTTTTGTTATATTAGCCCAGCAGTTTGAAGGTAACTCTGCCCCTGCTGGCTTCTGTTTACCAATCAGGTTAAATAAGCACTGAGAGAGAATGAAGGTTTCGGTATACACTGGCAACCAGAATATAGGCATGATATCCACAAGTTACCCTCAGGAGGTCTGGGCTCCTGCACAGCCAAAGTGCACGTACTCCGTGTGCATACTTGCATGTGATTCCTTGTCTGAAATGAACCCTGTGCTTGTCTTTATTGCTGCCACGATCCCTGTGGTTATGCTTCCTGTGCTGCACTTGCATCTTCCAATGATAGGACAAGGGGCAATGGATACAAACTGGAGCATAGGAGGTTCCATGTGAATATCAGGAAGAACTTTTTCACTGTGCGAGTGACAGAGCACTGGAACAGGCTGCCCAAAGAGGTTGTGGAGTCTCCTTCACTGGAGACATTCAAAATCCGCCTGGATGCGTTCCTGTGTGATGTACTCTAGGTGACCCTGCTCTGGCAGGGGGGTTGGACTAGATGATCCTTCGAGGTCCCTTCCAACCCTAGAATTCTGTGATTCTGTGATTCTTTAAGCTACAAAAATAGTATTTACACAGCAGTGATAAGGGACATTATTTTTGCAGTTTCTATCAGAATTACTCTTATCCCAGAAATCAAGTCCAACAATTCCTGTTCTTACTGTGTTTGAGTTTGAACTAAGTTTGGATCCCATACTCTTGTAAAAACTTATTCTACTCCCCCGTTCTGAGCTGACCCACCTTGCATATTTGAACTTCACACCACCCCCAGTCCATTTGCAACTTCCTAATCATAGTATCAGTTGCAAGAAAATAATGCAATTTTTAAAAAAGCACCAACTTTTTATTTTCTACTTACGCATCATTCATGACACCAATAGAAGCTACTGGTCTCAATTTGTATCAAGGGATTTTAAAGTTATGGTAATGAAGTCAGCACTGCTAACAGGACTGACTTACCAAATATCCTAAATTCTCAACAGCATTATGAATATTCCTTTACTACCTACAAGTGAGGGAGGATGGTCTGATAGACAGGTACCAGGGGTGGTGAGAAGCACATTTCATTTTGGAGAAGGAACACAGGAACATTTACAATTCTTAAAGTGTGATACCCACCAACTTTAATTAGAGAAGCATGCCTACCCCATTCCCCAGATCCTATTTTCTTTCTCTGTTTTCATCGAGTTTAGCTTATCCTTTTCAGGAGAGAGATCATGAGGCTGATTCTGAACTGTATTGCACCTCTGTTCTTTATTTTCTTTTTCTCATATACTGCAAAGGGAATTAAGGTGTAGGGGGAGGAACATAGTAAATATGAATGAGTACTGCAACAAGTAATTTACTAATCCACAAGTCTAAACATTTACATAGAAACAGAAGAGGTAAACTGAACTGTAAAAACAGTATATAATTCATCACAAGTGTTTTTGTAAGCTCTCCCAAGGCTTGCCTTTATAATGCCAATTTCTATGTATTCATAAATAACTGAATCTTCACCTTTATAAAAAATTAAAATTGAGTCTGTTTGTTGACAAGAATAAAAGTTTAGATTCTTCCCATAAATTGAAAGTAACTTTTCAGGTAGGTGGGGAAACAATGTAATTTATGAATTTGCTGTTTATTGAGGTCTTCCCTGCTAAGAAGTGAATATAATTTCTGGGCATGAAAATGAATGAATAAATGAAAATAATATATAATAAATTATGTACTATATAGACTATAAATATATAATATATACATTATATATTATTATGATAATAATAAGTAAATAAATAAAATAAGAACAAAATGGTGTTCTCTCCTGAACTAAGATGTTTGAAGCTACTTTCTCAGGAGAAAAAGGACAAACCCGCAGATTATATACAGGAAACCTGTCCATTTATTTCAAAATTAGAGATTTTATAAAATAAAGTAGAACTATTCACTAGTAAATACTATTCTTATTACAGAGTAACAGTTTCCAAAAACATTTTTTTTTCTAGTGTACTAACTATACACAAGAATATATTTCTTTCTCACAAAAATTAGCTTTGAGCAACAAGTGCAAACATTCAATACGTACCACTGACTGAAAGCATTCAGAGAAATGTATTTTAAAGCACAAAAACTGCATCTCCTTCAGTTTATCTTTTGATACCATCCAAAGCCTCCCAGCATTTGTTCTCATTAAAATAAGCATCATTCCTCACCACTTGCCAAAGAAAAATGTATTTTAAATATTTCACTCCTTAATCACAAATGATTTCTTCAGCTTAAAATTTTCTCCTTATCTGTTTAGCAAACTAGCACTTTACAGATTACATTTTAAAGCGGAGAACTTTAACAAGAAGGGTAAAACTGTTTCTTCAGCTTTTTACATGAAAGAATACAACATCACAAAGTGGTATGCCTACTAAAATATGTTTTGTTTTGTTCAAGACAAAAGCAGAAGTTGAATTTTTTTATTACAATAAAAATAAACTAATTTGATTTGTATTATTTGGCATCAAAAAATGACTGCATTATTTCTCTCAAAAAATGAGCAGCATGTAATTTGAAAGTTATGTGATTATGTGATTTCTAACAAAACACTGGTGATTTTCTGTTACAGTCTAATAATGACCGTGGACCAGGACCCCTCTGTACAAATTGGTCCTTGAGCACACAGCAGATCCGTCCAGTGAATCAAAGAGATTTCAGGAAAGCTCAGTGAAAGTAATGGAACTACTCTGGGAATAAAATACAACCTGACCTGAACACAGCAGTGAAGGCCAGGATCTAGCCTTTCTTGGAATGGTACGTTTTAGTATTTCTCACCAAGGTAAAATCAATTATTGTTATTGCCCCTTCTAACCTTTTCATAAAGAAAGAAGTATATTTAGTCACCCAGGGCCCAGTTTGAAGTTCTAGAGACATAAACTTAGACATTCTCCTCATGGTAAGAAAATAACACACATCTTGTGTTCCAATGTCAGCAGTAGCAGCTACCTGGAAAGGAGTCATCAAAAGTGCCATTGAGGTGGAAGGAAGTTTTTCATGTCTCACATTTAGAGGAGGAAAGAAATACTTTGATGTTCCACAATTTCAGTTAAGATAACCCTGAAATGGACTTCAGAATAAAAAGGTTAATTTTTCACCCTTTGTCAGCTCTAGAGTATGTCAAGCAATGGACAGAGTAAGCAAGCTCCTCATTCAGATATGACTTTTCCATACCATTTAACGTGCCTATACCTCCCATCCTCCCGCATAAATAGCTTCACAATCTTGGGGCGGTGTGGGTGGGAAACAAGCCATACTGCAAGTCTTGTTTAGATACAAACCTGGAGCATGAACAATCATAAGCTGGGCAGCTGTAGATTAATGTTATCAGTGGTATACCACGAGGAAGAATTCGATGTTATTTACCTGACAAAAAATGGCACAACATGGAAACACAAAAACTTAGTGTTTTTTTACCTCCATTCAGATCCACTACCTGTTAGCTCAATGGAAAACAGTGGGCATCCTATTGTCAGGGTAAGAGCTTTCAGCTGTAGTGGTTTGGGAACTTTCACAGCCACATTCCAGCCTGTAACCTCTGTTCTTCCATTCATTCATTCATTCATTCATTCATTCATTCATTCATTCATTCTCCCGCTGCTGTTCTCTTAATCAAAAGTGGACATGGATGTCAACTGCCCAGAAGGAAGAGGGGATTTATCCTGCAGAATTTAGGCAAACAAATACTGTGTCTACAGAGGAGTTAGTTAACTGAAGTCAGTGGGATTTTTTGTGTACATTGGATTTGAGGGGATCCAGCCTAAGGGCAATGCATAGGCTTCAGCTACTTCCTGGCCTATGTGGTTCACGGTGATTTAAGTCCCCTCAGGGCCAGATCCTGTAGTGTGTGCTTAGCACACAGATGAGTTGCATTGACTTCCACAGAAGTCAAGGAACCGAACACATCACTGGATGCATTCAAGTTTGCGCTTGGCAGGAAGGGACTCCAAGTACTTAAAGCTAGCATAAGTGATAATGCACTGTTATAACTATTATCTTGTTAGATGGCTGAGTATGATACCACATATACTGGCCAAATTAATCTAACCCTCTGATTCTGTGGGGATTGGTGCAAAAAACCCTTGGGTATTGCATGGTACCCCTGTAAGCTCAATGGAGCACTACTTGGATAAAGAAGTTACAATCATACTGAGCTGGAATAAATTGAGACTCTCTAGATGTAGAGGATTTAAGTGTGTTTAAACACCAAATATAAACATGTAGAAATTTCAGCCTCAAGAAGTTTTAATGGAAGAAAATAGCTTTATCACTCAGTATATTTTGCAACTTTAGCTGAAAATCTAACATCACAAAATGACATCTTGCTATGCAGCTTTAAGAATCACACAATTGTATTAATCATTTCTCATGTTTTTCAAGTCTACTGTTCATTAAAAACTGTTCTACTGTTTGCAGTTTCCAGTTTTCAAATGGATGACACAACTGATGCATAGCTTAATGTTCATTCTCATGAGTCATAATTAATAAATAATCATATCACATACATAGAATTTTACAGGTACTCTTAAAATGGTTTTACAGTTCTATTAAATATATAGATAAAATAATCACTGCTATATAAAAAAATCATTTTAAAACAGCTGAACTCTCAAGCTCTGCATAAAATTCTGTAGACACATTCATTACAATCTAGAAACTCAATAAAAATACATTTTAGAGCTCAATCCTTCAAAAATATTCATGGCATTGAAAAGTGATTGTCATTTTATTACTGTAATCTGTGCTTGCCCTATCTGTGCCCTGATCATTTCCTACAACTTGACAAAGGCTATATTTAATTCCCTTTGTAGATTATGTGACTCTTTAACTCGTTTCTTCAACTCTAAGCCATCTGCCCCATAAATGTTTAGCAGAGTTCTGTCTTTAATAGCGTATCTTTCCTTGCACTTTCTATAAAATCACAATGAAACACTTTGCACTGAAGTTACATGACTCCAGTAACATTGAACCATCCTATTATAGTTATCTCTTAGTCTTTAATGGTGCTTCTGTGAAGACCGAACATCCTTTATCCAGTGATCCTCAAGCACTTCCTGACACACTTCACAATGCTCTGCTACTCACATGTTTGCTCAACAACAATGGGTTTTAGAAACGGTCTTAACAGATTGGTACCCTTGTGTATCTGAATTCTGCTGCTATATCACAAAATCCCAAATGTGATCAGTTCAAGCTTACCATTTTTCAAAAACCCAGACAAAAATTCAGGAAAAACTCCCTTATTTGGGCAGTGCACATATCTGTTGGAAAGTGGATAGATCGTAGATTGCCCACAAGCCTTTAAAACCTCCACTACCTCAAGCCAGCCCTCTAGCCAGCAAGTTAAAACAGGTTTTACCATAGTGAATGCTTCACAATCAGATTTTTAGCTTCTGAGCTCAGAATAGGACACAAAGCCCACCAATAAGCAATATTTTCAGAATAGGGCACTTGTATTGAGGGACTGGATCTTGTGTTGTGGAAAAAGAGATGGAGGCTTACAAATCAATTTAAGTGGGCGAAACTGCTGCTTATGCAGATGTCAATTTTTGCAATTCCAAATAATGGAAAAACTCCTGAAGAGTTGAGTCTCTCTTCATGCACATTTGACCATGCCAGTGTAACCACTCTAAACTCTTCACCCTGGAGCTTCTTACCCATAGAGTGGCTAAGGTAGACTGCTTCTGTTACAGCAAAAACACAACCAAACAAATCCAGATATGGAAAGCAACTTAATACCAAGTATTGTAGAATCACAGAATGGTTTGGGTTGAAGGGACCTTAAAGATCATCTCATTTCAACCCCCCTACCATAGGCAGGGACACCTTCCACTAGACCAAGTTGCTCAAAGCCCCATCCAACCTGGCCTTGAACACGTCCAGGGAGGGGGCAGCCACAAGTTCTCTGGGCAACCTGTGCCAGTGTCTCACCACCCTCAGAGTAAAGAATTTCTTTCTAATATCTGATCTAAATCTACCCTCTTTCAGTTTGAACCTGTTCCCCCTTGTTGTATCACTACATGCCCTTGTAAAAAGTCCCTCTCCAGCTTTCTTGTAGGCCCCCTTCAGGTACCGGAAGGCTGCTATAAGGTCCTCTCGGAGCCTTCTCCAGGCTGAGACTAATTTAGTATTTTGGACTAATTTAGTATCATGGACTAATTTAGTTTTGTTGTTTTGGGTTTTTTTTCATCTGTTTTGCATTGAAGAAACAACCTCTGTCTCTTAATGGGATAGGCTGGAAACTGTACATTTAAAAACTGGGTGAGATGACCAAGACAATTACTGGATGCTGTTTGACATTTAAACTGCTCATTTCACTGTTTCAGTCACTGTTCATCAGTGGGAAGCAAGAAAGAAAACCCTGGGTTTTCTCCCTCTTGGAAGAAAACACTGTGTAATGAAATTGCCAGCATCAGTGCATTCCCATTCACCTTTCCATTCTTTATGGATGTCAGTTGGTTAGATGAGACATCCAAAGACCTCCTCATTCTGATTAATTTTCTTGAGAGGAAAGAGAGAAGACAAGAAGTGAGCTTATTTTATTTGACTGAACTTTGATAGCTTCAAAGTTCTATGAAGAGACTTAATCCAACTCCAAATAATCTCTGCTGAAGACTATGAAATATGGAAGAACCAGAGAATAAGATACAAATGGTCAGAAAAAGTTGTCATAGAGTGGGACATGACGAAGAGCTGTCAACACTTCTGCTCCAAACTAATGTACATTGCTACTTGCTGCTATTAAATAGCTGCCATGTCAAGCCTAGCATTCACTGGTTTCCAGGATAAGGATATAAAGTTTCTTGTATTAAGTTTTATTCTTTCAGAGAAAAAGCATCAGCCCTTCAATGTTGTATTTTAGCCTACAAGAAAGCATCCTTAATAATTCTAACATAGGTTTTCTTTTGGAAGAAAGTATCACTGTCTTCCTCAACAAGCACAAACACGTTCGTGCATCAAAAATTAGATGATTCAAAGTGCTGAATGTTTTCATCAGCAAGATGAAAGACTTTTTTTTACTTATGTTGATTTACACTGAATTAAGTTGGGAAGTTTGGATCTGTTCCTCACCAAGCCCAAAGGATCCTATTTTTAGGTTCATGGGGTGAATCCAGCTCTAGTCAACGGTGACGGAACAGAATAGAAAAGATTTCAGCGTCCTGTTGACTGAAAGAGATTCAGATTTTTACCTTCAATGTTTAAGATCTCCTGCATTGCACTGCTGCTATTGAATTCTAACTGCAGCTCAGAAGAAAAATCCCAGGGAAACAAGAAGCTTGTAAAGCTTTGTAAAGCTTTACAAAGAAGTGTGATGGACGGTTAGGATTACCCCAGCAAATGACATGACTAAAACCAGGTTTTAAATACCTGCAAATAAATTGCTATATATTCTGATGTGTCCTGACACCAGGTACTATTAGTTCAGCTGAAAACTAAGCCAGGCAGAGATACACCTTATGCTAAAGCAAAGTATGTAAAACTTACAGCTACGTCTTGTAACTTTCATTCAATGTAAATTATGAAACTCATTTTATGAAGCACATTGCAATCAACCTTATGAATTTTCAAGTGGAAGCATCAACATACATAGTCTCATAAAGCATACTATGAAACTAAAAATGTGCTGATAAAAAATTGTGACTTCACTAGAAGTCACAGAGAGAAAAGTTACTGCTATTAAATTGAACTTGAAGCCTTCTCTTTTGTCCTGTAATGTACGGGTACACCTCCTCTGGCAAAAATCCTGAATCAAACATCCTAAAGTGATGTGGACAAAAATTACAAGATGCAGAAGTGGCTCAACTGTGTCTATGGACAAGCCACAGAAGTCTCTTCAGCTGCACTAGAAAGTTAATACAGGCTGTCAGCATTTCTCTTTATTTAAATTTACACCCATCATTTCTTTCTGTATTGATTTGGGCATTTAAAGGATATTTCTAATCCTTTTACCATGCACTTGTACCTTAACAGTAACCTTGGCTAATTAGGTTGCCTGTTATTTTTTGTCTCTTCAAAAAAGAGAAATCTTCACGTGAACTGGTAAGTAAAAGCAGCAGATAAAAGGAAGCAGAAGCAGCTTCAGAAGCAGTGAGGCACTTTTAGAAAAAAATAAAACCAAACCATACTGTCCATTTCTGATAAAATTAGTAAGTTTCTTGAAGTTCTTTTCAAAGGTGGGCACCATCATAATGTACAAAAAGTGCATTTCTTCAAGTATTCTTTATAGAATTTTCTGGGCTAAGATTTCCCATAGTATCACTCCTAAGAAGCAGCTAGCATTATGTTTTTCACACTTCTCCACACCCAATTTATTTCTGCAAATTAAACATAACAAAGGTGCAGGAGAAAAATGAATTTAAAACCTAAAAAAACCCAAATTCCCCTATCCAAATAAACCCTAAACCTGATTTTCTTACTTCACTGGATTGCTATGAGAATTGTAATCAATTCCTGGGCTAAGCATGTTCCAACACCTGCAGCTCTGCTCTGCCTCCAGCTCTTTCAAAGAATTCCATGGAAAACACAAAAAAGCATTTCTAGCCTTGCCCTTGAAGGTGGGCCAGGTGGGTAGGCAAACCAACACCACCCCTCTACCACAGCTGTCAGGCCCTACATAAGTAAATGAAGCCAGAAGAATAATTTTTGAAGACTAGAGCTCTGAATTGTTCATATTTCTAATGATAATTATCTGGTTTTATTTAGCGTCTTATAAAGCAAGGCACAAATGTACAAAATTGCATCTACTAAATCAGGTAATTTTTATATATATTTACACAATTACCATAATATAAAATGTGCTTAGACCCTGTCATAGCACAACAGTAGAGGAACTAAGGACAACCTGATAATAAACACAAATACCAGGTCCTACATTTCTGTTTGTGCTTCACCTGAAGGAATATACTCATAAGCAGATACACAAAGCAATCCAGCCACCTTCCTTTATTTTTCCACACCTCAGAGAGATCAAGCTTTGTTGTTACGAAGCTGTGGAAGGAGTAAAAGGCAGTAGACCAGCACCCAGAAGAAAATGATGAAGTAGAATAGCTCTGGGTGCTCAACAATTGCAATCTCAGGAGTTGGTGCTGGAGTCTCACTTGCTTCCAAATCCTTTTTCTTCCTGAAAACCAGAGAGAATTTGTTAAGCAGCAGAAAAAAAATAAGAAAAAACCCTCACCGTTAACATCTATTGTAAAGATCAGAGGGTGGACTAAAAGACAGCAGTTTAATTAACCATTTCAAGTGGAGTCCAAGCTAGGCTATGAGGTGCACAATAGAGTCTAGCACTGTGTTTCCTTAAGAGCCAATGTACATAGCAATTAATCCTCTGAAAACTATGAACAAATTCTCATGTAGTTTAAATACATGCCATTACAGTACATTTCTTTGACGCAAGGTGATTTCCATCAGTCAAAAAGATACCCTTTTATATAGGGAACAGTAAAGGTAGCTTTGGGCAACACATATCACACTTCCACAATTTTACTTATTCATGGTAATTGACTTGATATACATTCCCCAGATCATCTACTTTCAGAGCTTCTCATGTCAGACACCAGAACATTAAACAGAAAAAGCCCAAGACTTCCAGAAACCATCTAGCAGTTGGGGTCTTGTAGGACAATTACAAATTTCCAACTTTCCAGAATTCCAGCTGTGGTTCATATGGGCAAAGCCTGATGGACTCTGCCAGCACCACTGAGCACTCACAAAGACAAGAAAAGGTCTTATTTAAAAAGATGCAAGATGGTACACTCATAATTTTATAATACTATATGAATCACAGAATCACAGAATCACAGAATTCTAGGGTTGGAAGGGACCTCAAAGGATCATCTAGTCCAACCCCCCTGCCAGAGCAGGGTCACCTAGAGTACATCACACAGGAACACATCCAGGCGGGTTTTGAATGTCTCCAGTGAAGGAGACTCCACAACCTCTCTGGGCAGCCTGTTCCAGTGCTCCGTCACTCTCACAGTGAAAAAGTTTTTCCTGATATTCACATGGAACCTCCTATGCTCCAGTTTGCATCCATTGCCCCTCTGGTAGACTTTCTTTTTAATCTACTTTTGGAAAAACTGTTTATTGGCCTGTTTTAATGTGTCCTTTTTATGGTCTGGGGAATCTTACTTGCTCAGATATTATATTGGATATGTATCTTGAGTATTACACAAAACTTGCCCAGTATCGGCAGTCTGTGAACAGGCATAACTGTGACAGCTATTCATGTATTTTGTTAACAGAAGTGTGAGACTAAAACACTAGATTCCAATAGCATTTTGTATGTTTTCTGCATTTAAATGCAACCATCATTTTAACTAGAAGTTCTGGAAGGTACCATTCACTATCAACTTAGAGTGAAAACGCAAGGCAATCCTTGTTTCTTATAGATATATAGATTCTAATACCAAAGGGATGCACAGTCTGAGTTAGGATCCATCACAATGCCCTAAGTCTAAACTAAACGCATATACCAATTACAGAAACTCATGGGTGCTCTAACAGAGGCCAGAACTCTCAAAGCATTTTTCCCTGGCACTGTCCATGCTAAACATTGTCTTGACAGTCTTCCAAACCTAGAAGACGACATTGTTGTTAGAGGGCCTCATATTTGAAGTCCTCCCACTCTTTTCTTGGTCTGAAATACTCTCTATGTGGGGAAGGTGCTCACAATCTTGCTTAGGCAGCTGAAACTTTCAGTCAAGAAAAAGCATTTTAGTCAAGCGGGAGATTGAGCAATAAAGAAGTTTTGTATCTTACACCTATGGGAAATATGGACTCTGAGACTTTACACACAATGTCCAGTCAGTATCCACCATTACCGTTAATTTTCATTTCCCTTTGTAGCATTGTTAGAAGTACGTAGGAGTTAGGGATTCCTTGCAAAAGGCTTTTAATAAGAACAACGCACCTGATGATTAATGGATCTTCACCCATATCTGTCATCTTCTGCTCATTTTCAACATAATGTTCCTTAAACAAACCAACCAGAAACAGATTATATAAACAAATAAAATTCAGCATCTTGCAAACAGGAAATTTTCATGTGAATTCTATGAAGAGTATGCCTAACATTTGCTCAAATAAGATAGAAGTGTGCTTAGAAATTTATTCCCCTTCTGCACATCCACCACTGCAGTCTGGTACACACACAGAAAAGGAAAAAAGTTTTGGAAAAAAAATTTTTTTCCTTTAAACTGCTTTTATTCAGTAGAATTGAACTTGCCTCATTCATATCTATGTCTAGTAGCTCTGATAGCATTGCTAAACTAGAGCACCTGTATGAAATCTCCATTTCATTGAACACTGGTGGTATCATTTCTTTAAAACTCCAAGAGGGTCAGAATTTTATTTTGTGCTGTAAAGAGCCATGTTCCTATCCTTGCTCAGCGTGCCCAGATTGCTGTTGCTGTCCCTTCCTTCCAAGTTAAAAAGTAAAAATACAGAGTTTAGTTTTATAGTGTGCTCTCAAGAAACCAGTATGGATTACATCTGCCATTAAGGATGCAGTTTCACATTACAACTAAAATTCTTTTAGGGTTAGCTGCTGCTATTGGGATAATATAATACAGTGCTACTGTGAAGGAAAGGGAAAGAGCCTAATCTCCTAAAAAAGTGCACTTCAAGTGACACCTAGCATTCTTGCAGGGCTGTGACCAGGATCCTGACATACATACAGAGAACACACAAAGTAAAAGAAAGTGGAGCAGCAAATACAGGCAGCTTCAAAAAAGGGAAATGTGGCAGCTATACAGTTGTGACAAAGTAAGCCTCAAAGTCACAATATATTTAAATGTAGTATTAGGTTTGTTCAAGGTTCAATAAGATTCAGTTTCATATATTTAGGAGAGTTTAATAAAGCTTTTCGTTTATGCCTGGTTTTGGCACTGAAATGACTAGAAGTCATTTGTATTACCACAGAGCTTATCTATTGAGTAGACCCTTTTACAGTATGAACTTTTGGAGTTTAAGAGAAATATAGAAACATTAATAAATAAATTTCCACATACTTACCTCCTCAGAAGTATTAGGAGATCTTTTTCGGAGATACATGTTGGAATCACTGTCACTGGTTCTGAAATGTATGTAAAAACAAAGATGTTGGGAGGGGACCTAGCCAGGAGAGCTGACCCAAACTGACCAAAGGGATATGCCATACCATAGATGACAACATCAGCAATAACAGATAAGGGAAATGAGGAGGCTGGCAGACAGACAGACACATACGCTCGTTATTAAGGCATTTGTCTTCTGAAGCAATCACTACGCCAACTGAGGCCCTACTTCCCTGCTGATGGGAAGTAGAGAAAAAAATCCTTTTTTTTTTTTCCTTTTGCTTTGCTTCCACATGTGGCCTTTGATTATTTTCGTTAAACTGCCCTTACCTCGACCCATGAGTTTGTAATCTCATTTTCTCCCTTCATCTTGCTGAGGATGGGAAGTGAGAGAGTGGCTTGGTGGGCACATGGTGCCCAGCCAAGGTCAACCTACCACAGTCTCATTCACTTGTTCATATTCAGAAAAAGAGGTCAACAAATATCTGCTGGAGTGAAGCAGTGTCACACTTCCCCATAGTGTCACAATGCACAGGAATTCTTTCATCTACATTAAAAAACACTCTTTCTGTTAGAAAAACAGTTATAACACTGCCATGTTGAAAATGCATAGGGGTTCCAGCTGGGTTTTGTGTAGCAAAGTTACATAGCAAAGTCAAATCGAGTTCCATTGGCACTGAATCACTCGACATGTTTAAGAGAAACACAGGAAGAAGGCAATGAGTCCCAATACACTGCTCCTAAAGAGTGTTTCTTGTTTCTGCAAGAAACATCCAATGGTCAGGGCACAGCTCAGACTAGGCATTTGTAATAGGTGTATTTAAGACAAAGTTAATGTGAAATACCTGGTAAATTCCTGACAATCAGCAATTTCTTCCAAGTTATCTTGTGACAGAGTAGTAACGCCAACTTCTGAGATCTGTAAGTCATCTGCTTTGACCATATTTTTCTCTTTATCCTCCCCATTACTACTTTTTTCTGGTCTCTCTATGGCTGTTGATAAATCCTCTAGATGGTCTACTATGGCCTGTTGAAATAAAGAAACATTTTGCATTAGACAACAAGACCCTCCAAATATATTCGTGGTGTAGTCTACTCAGATGCTAAATCGCATGTAGTATGGGATTGAAAGTCTCACTCAAGAGAATAAAAAGCAATTAATTTTGGATACATTGAACTATAAAGTATCATCAGTTCAACGTACATACAATTAGTTTTTAGTTCTTTTTATATAAGAAGTCATTACATGACATGGCTCTTTGAAGTAACCCACTATGACTTTTTAAATTCTGTCCCCAATTAGTCTTTGAAGCTAACAGCAAATTGCCTTCATTACTCTAGTAAGTGTCAAGACCAAAACATGTCCAAGCAACTTGTCCAAGCAATATGCAGAATGAAGTTAAATGGACACTCATTGCTGAAAACACTGTCTAAAATTACTGTGCTGGAAAATGTGTAAGACAATTCAAAATCAGTGTCTGCAAGAAGAGCTGCTGCAGCAAATTGCCTAAACCCCATACACAAAATAATTACCAAAAATTCCCCCTTTCTCCTCCTCTAGTGTAGACAAGCCTTCATTTTACCCACATAACTTATCCTACTCAAATTGTTTTAAGTTTTTGTAGGCAAACTTATTTGGATCCAGAGGAAAATTAGCTTTGCCTGTATATATCAGCAATACTACTTTCTGTTCATCTTATTACAAATTATTAAAAATACTCTGTGATAATCTTTTATGCCTAGGGATTATACAAGAGCCTCAAACTACTTTAAAGCATAATTAAAATTCACATTTTTGCAGTACTATTAGTATTAGGGCTTATTTTCTCTTTTAATGACAATCTTCTCAGGGATCTGTAATTCCATTCATTCCAGTAGAGGGCTGTGGCAAACAGTGTTATGGGACAGGAAACCAAGTACACGTTATGTATTTCTCCAAAGCGTTGCAAAATGAGAGCAAATGAAAACCACTGAGGTCAGATGCTAATTGCCCATATATACACAAAGAAATGCTGGTAATAAAAAAATAAAATACCTCAGGATGTTGTGGAGTAGTGGAATCTTGATGGTTGGTGGCCTTTTTGCCATCTTCTTCAATTTGTAACTCTTCTACTAGTAATGGCACTTCTTCTTCATCAGAATAATTAATATGACTGTTAGTATCTGCTGTTTCCTCCTCGCCATTTTCAGTATCCATTTCTGATGGGGGGACACCTAGCTTATTCCCTAAATCTGGCTCTGCAGCATCTTCCTTATAGTTCTGTTCTGGTAAGCCCTTCTCACGTAAAACTTCTGTTACTGTTTCAGAAGAAGCTTTGTCATTTCCAGTATCATAACCTTCAATATAAGGATCAAGGTAAGCATCCAAAACTGCTGATATGGGAACATTATAATGCGGATAATAAAAGAGATCATGGGGTATTACAGATACTTTCGAAGAACTGGGTAGCACGTCAGTTGAAGAATCAACTCCATCACAGCTGTCAAGGTCCTCTGTATTTTTAGGTACATCTGAGAGAGAGTCATCTGATGTTTCATGCTGTGTAGATAGTTCTTGGCTTTTGAGATTAGAACCATTCTGTGAACAATGGTTAGTTTCTATTGTCTCAAAGACAGGTGATTGTTTTGTATGTTCATTTTGTGGAATTTTCATCATTTCCTCATTTAGAAGCTGAAGAACATACTTATGCGTATCTTCCTGCTTTGAGGTATCTTCTGGTAAAAGAATTGAAGTTTGTGGTTTGCTCTCTTCTACTTTATTTATAGATTCATCTGTAAGTATACCTGAAGTCCAGGATAATGGACTCAAAGAAGAAGTATTGGCTGAAAGGCTCTTAGTTTCATTGTCGTATTCAGTAGAAGTTTCTTTAGTTAATTCTTCAGAGTAGTCTTCAAAAGAGTCAACAGAATTTTTCTGATGTGTCAGAACAGCTGGAGAAGGGTCATCATTCTGTTTCAGTGGATCATCAGATATACCCCCTTCATCTGGCATGAATTTATCACTTAGAACCTCCCAAGAGGAACTGGATTCAAAACTGACAGAGCCTGTAATTTTCAGTGATGTAGGCCTCTGAGGCTCCTCTTCAGATGTTTCCTGTGAATGACCTAACACTTGACTCAATTTCCCGTTACATATTTCAGGAACAGTTTCTGATGGGATTCTCTCAGGGATGTCATGAATATGAACCTTTGGAGGTGCAGGATGACTCCTTTCGTGATTCACCAGATACATGTTTTCTTCATTTTCACTTAAAATCAAGATTTTGCCTTCCTGTTCTGAAGGTGAGTCTTTGATGTGGACGTATGTGGACTCAATTGGAAGCTCCTTGTCAGGATCTGTAAAGTCTTCCTATAAGTGATGACACATGATCAAAAGACAAATCATACCTCAGATACCATTTTATTTTTCCCAAATGCTACAGATAGAATAACTAACTAGCCCATCACCCCATTACCTTGTGAATGGCCAATTAATGACTCACTTATTTTGAAAGCAGGGAAATCAATCTGGCAAATCAAGTGACTTGAACAAAGCTCAATGTCAAGAAGCCACTTGTACAGAAGATTAGAATGCAGACAAGCCTACTCCTCAGTTATTAATGTATTCATCTCTTCTTGTTGCACCTGTGGAGACAACTGACTTGGCTTTTTGATGCAATCCCAAGCCTTGGGAATAAAATAAATCTAACAAGTCCACTATATCCATTGTGAAATATGCTATATTAGTTGATTCCAGCAGACTGTATTTAAAAAAAAAAAAAAAAAGTAGGCTTTTTCTTTGACCATTAAAATGCCTATAAGTCTTAATGCCAACAAATCTTATTGCTCATAAAATCTAATAGTAATAATTATATTATTATAATAATTTTAATTCTAGTGACTTTAATAACACCTACTAACTTTATAAACTGCAAAATGCATACCAACTGGAGCATTCAGTCAAGAAATGAGAGGAAATGCCTTTCATGTAGAAACCATCATTTATGTGCATGTACTCTAGCACAAAAACTTACCCAGATATTTGAGGGACACTGAGTCCCTTGGGAACCCTTTCAAACCTAAAAGACTACATTGAACAAGGCTGTATGAGCAGCCTCCAGAAGAGTTTTTCAGCTTATGCAGATCTCTTCTCCAGTTCCTGGGGCTTCCCATTTTTCCTTGAGTTTTCTGCTTCCTTTAATTCCTCTATAAGTTTATCCTCTGTTTCTCCAAAAGACCTCTGTCAATTCCTGACACTGTCAGTCCCTACTTGCTCCTCAATTCTTTATTTTTTGATAAAGTCTGCATTAAAGTTGTAGTTTATTTTATTCCTACAATGAGTGCTTTTGACTGCTGCATTGACAAGACTCAGCTTCTGGTATCTTGTGTTTGATACCTGCTAAATCCAGATTAATTGTGGCCCTTAAACTTGAGAAAATAGAAATAAAAATAAAATTCGAAGTCCAATGAATCATCACAGATGATGGGATAACTTTCAGTCTTATTCTGAGACTAATACAGCACAGCAAAGTAGTAGAGCCCTATGTAACCAGACCTAACCTCTAAAAGTTATAATTGGATACAAATGTTTAGTAGCACAATTGTACCTACAGCATTTTAGCAATCACCAATGAAAGCCCATTTGACTGGATTTAACAAAAATGTGAAAAAATAGAGCTGAGTTTGTGATTTAAATAGCTTAGAAAGAAACCTGAAATATAAATACAACAATATCTGACTATTAAGTATGCCAAAGCAAATTAAAAAAATAATGTGATGTAGGAGTAAACACATACCCCTTCCAGCTCCGGGAAGTGTTCCAGAAACTGGGCCACATACGTCACAATCGACTGTTCGTCAGGTGATTCCACCATGATATCTGTGGAGACAAACGCAAGGAGCTTGAGCACACACGGCTTTAAAATGCTCTTGCAGAGGAACAGATTGTCAGACATTTATCCTGCCTTTATGATGAGAGAAATAACAGCTACAAATGCTTTTACTTTTCTGACCAATCAGAGAGGGTGGAATCCTTTTCACCATTGATGGTATTCAAAAGAGTGCTCAACATCTTACTCACATTAATTTTTTCCTATTTCCAAACATATACCAAACCCTGATCGGGGTCCCTTTTCATTCACCTTCTTGCTGTCATTAGACAGTGATCTTGTTGAGTGACTGCACAGAGGTTTATTTTTAGCAGGATGGCCCAGCCTAACAGGTGACCCATGAAAAGCACAAATAACCATTCTGTGCTTTCAATCATAAAGTCAAGGCCTAATACCTGTCTAGTAGAGTTCAGTAAAAAAGACTGCAAGAAGCAGCCACATTTATATACATATATTTATACACACATACATATGTTCATGCTTACATATATAAATATATATGTGTGTATATATGCATTGTAAAGGAAAAACTGGGAGGTGCAAATGCATTTGAATAGGTATCTGCCCATTTTTCTAGTATGGTAGACTCGCACACTTCATCCTGGGGTGACATTTAATCTCTGCAGACTGTAGGCATTACAAAATGGTGCTAATGCATTGAGATGCTTCTCAGCACAACAGGGTGGTGATTAATACCCACTAGTAATGCAGACATCACATAGCATTTAAACATTAACCAGGACCAGTGGACATAGCTAAAACTATGGTAAGATCTATGCCCCCAAGGAGCTTACAAATACAACTGGAAGCATATGACTACAAGCCAGCGATCAATTAATTTTTATTTTTCTTATCAATCAGTCCAACACACTGATTGTATCAAAAGCCTAATCACTGGGAGGTTTTTGGTAGGTATCACAATGCAATCAATATTCATGAATTCATTATAGTTTGAATGTTACCCAACAAAGCTGACGTTGGCGTTTTACCTTCTGGTTCTAGGAGCCGAGGAACACCCAGCTTATTTTGTGCGATGCTGAAAGCATCCTCCAGGTTTTCTCGAGCTGATTTCTCCAGTGCTTGCTTCATGTCTACTAAAGTAGAGTCTATTGCTTTTATGACAGCTAGGAAAGCAAGGCCACTCCTCCAACTGCTGGCAAAGTCCTGAACTGCAACACCGTACCTAAACAGGATTACATACAGTTTACATGTGTGGTTGTGTTACAAAATCCAAAGTAAAACATCATCATTTTCAAAGACTCCTGAAAGTTAAAAGTAAGGTTGCTGAGTTGTAGCAGTTTGAGTTCTTTTTGGATTTCAAAACACACAAAATATGTCCATAGACCACAAGGATTCACAAACTGGATTAGTGCAGCTAACAGCTGACATCAACCTGTTTATAGGAAGTAGTTAGTAAAAACAAAGCCCTCAAGAAGTCAGCAACCACATTTAACATTCACAAAACCAAATGTCTCTGTGATTTCGGTTTCTGTTGCTCCCCAGCATTTTAATGCCATAGCTTGGGAAGAATGCCAACACTTAAGTATTTAAAAACATAAGCATAAATGATTCACATTCCTGTATACTTGGCCTTCTACAGCAGAAAATTGTGCTTTGCCAAATGCAAATGGTGTCAGTATATGTATAAACCACAAGTATGTTAGATTCCCTGAGTTTTGAAGAAGAAAACAACCATCAAACTCGCAATGAAATACAGCTCCAGAATAGAAAATTCAGCACAGTTCATTGGATAACAGGATTATAATGATGCTATTGTGTTTTTAATAGTGCAGTTGCCAAAACAATTTTCTTCCATTAGATGTTTTCAATTTGTACTCTGACTAGACTGAAAAGTCTATGGCCTTTATTTCTCTGCACCTCACTTTCTTTGTACCACCTCCCTGTTAATGACATTATCAGCATTATTTTGGGGCTAAAACTGTGCTTCCTCTATGGTCTGCACTGGCAGCAGTGAACTATGGATGTGGCCCACAGGACCAAGTATTTAAGATGCAAAGTTATATCTTCAACACTAAACACAGAACATTTGTATTCACAGGCAGATTTGGACATACAAATCCATCAACAGACAAAAATGCCAAATATTCAGCTATCCAATTTGTACAAGTAAGTTTAACCCATACCCTCTTTAAAATGCTGTGGCAGTCATCACTTCAGATAACAGAATATGTAAAATACACTCCAATCATTTACATGTGCATTAGATATCTTACACTGAAGTTTTTTAACCTGACAGTAACACTGCCAGGTTAAAGCATTACTAGACAAAATGTTTTGGTAAAAGAACTGCTTTTTATTAAAGAGGAGATAGGTGTGTTGAGCAACAGAAATGGACCCAAATGTTACATATTCATGAGAAGTAACCTAAGATTCACCCCCTTCCCCTTCTTTATTCTGACAAAACAGGGACTCTAATAGGGGCTCTGTCCTTCAAGGCACTCTGCAGCACACAGAGAAGCTCCCTCAGGGCTGCTGCTTAATTTTAAAGGCTGTTGCTAAAGTCTTTCAATATATTTATTTTTTCAGTTCACCCCTGGTTTATGCCTACCCTTTAATTAGCAAAATATATCAAACAGACTGCATGAAAGCCAGGGGGTAGGGGGAGGAGGGAATGATCCTGTTTTAAACAGCGCCAAGCAGGTCAGTTCAAGTTAACATTTAACACTCAAATCATGAAGCCAGCAACGCACACAGCTTCAAGGTCAGCCAGCTGCTGTAGACACATGGCCACAGTGACATACTCCCCTGCAGAGACCTTGTGCCTGCAGCCTTTGAAAGCGGAGGAAGCCACAGCACACAGTAATGCACACACAGGGCAGGAGAGGGAAAAGGGATTCAGCTTCAAAAGGACAGGTGGCAAAACACATTTTTCCACGAGGCTTTGTTATAGCTTACTTTCTGGTTTTCCTCTGAACCCAGATTAAGAGGGCTCTGATGGCTTTCCGCTGATCCTTCACTGTAACAGACATGTTTCTCTCCACACTGGGAGTGCTGGGGTGGGACGTGTCTGACTCGGGACCACTGGGCCCGGAGGACAGGCTGGAGGAGGAGGAGTTCCTGTTGAGGTTACCCGTCAGCTCCTTAATCTGTAATAAAAGGCAAAACACACAGTGCTTTGGTTTAATGCCAGATGCACGGAGAACTCAGTGCTTGTTTTCATTCAAACTTTAAAGATAACAGTGCTATAACTGAATTTTAAGAGGTAATTATAGACCTGTCCATTATAACTCTTGACTTGTATTGCACAGGTGTGACAGCCAGCAGCAGCCCAGCTGGCAACCCGAGGAAACAGAAAGGGCAAAGTATCAGTTAAGGGTGAAGTGAGCAAATTTGTATTAAACAAAAAGCCAAGAAACATGTCCTTGAAAGAGCTGAACTGAAATTGTTCTTTCTCTTCATAGGACTTGAAATATTTTTACTTAAAAAATGGTGACCTGCAGCAGCACACCTGTCCTGGTCAGCATTGATACTTGAGTCCAAATTATTCACTCTGCTGCTTTTAGGTCCCCCATGCCCTCTGCTGCTGGGGCAACAGATTCTGTTCACACCATTTCTGGCCAAACTGGTGCTGTGCAGCACTCTTCAGCTTGAGGATCTCAGTCAGGGAAAGAAACCTCAATGCAACTTCAAGGCAGAAATTATTTTTTAAACCTGTAGCCAGTTTAGAAATGAGCCCAAGAGAATGAGTCAATCTCACAGTCTAATGAGAGTTGCAGAAACCCTTCCTCTATATCTCTCTGCTTGAATTTGATACTGTCTAGAAGGGCATTTTCAAAATACGTGAAGATTAGGGAGCAGTTTTAAACTAAGCCTGGGGCTAAATCCATTTTCAGGCTCAAATCAGTTTTATCAGTTCCAAGCCCTTCAAGATCTTTCATTTGGCCCTCTGCATCAGCTGCAAATTTTTGCCATGTTGAGTAAGTCTCTGGAGATCAGTGATTCAACGTGGAATTTTCCACCACGTTGGATCAAATCCAGAAAAGATTATTGAAAATAAACTGTGACCTGGAAACAAATCTGAGACATTGGTTCAGATCCAGGGAATCTGGAGCAGAACCCTGAGAAGGCACAAGAGAGAAGGGAAAGTAGTAATTTGAAGCTCTAATTCTGGTCCAAGCCAAATGAGGGCTTAAATTGTCTCCTATTTACACCAAAATAGGTCAAATGAAGTAAAATGAAAGTAGCTGCAGGTATAAAATTAGTGTAAATAAAGAAGAAAAAGCTCAGGTTTAGCATGCTTAATTATGTTCTTTAGGATTAAAGATCAGTATTCAGCTGGACACGAATGATACCATGAAGATTGTTCACTTATGATTAAAGTAGTCAAGTTTTATTACCTGAAAAAACAAGATTATATTCCATATTAGTCCAAGTACCAGAGAGGAATTTCCATCTGCTATTTCTGCTGCATCAATGCTAACGAGCTTTACCTGTAGAAGATATTGTAAATTCAGAGCTGAAATCAAAGCAGTAAGGTAAACGCAAAAAATGCACTGGCTTGAACTGGGATTACTGGATATGTCTAGAACACTTCTGCCACAGACTGGCCATCCAAAAGCAAGACTCAAATCTTTTGTTAATGATAATATGCCCTGATCACAACCACCCTGCTCATGAGACTCTTGTCTCAAGCCCCCAGCAGAGTCTGCAGAACAGAAGTGAGCCCAGTTCTGCATCCTCAGGACCACAAATGTGTTTCCTCCATACAAAAATGGAACAAGATGGTGCCCCCTCCAGTGGATCCTATTCTTAAAAAGTAGAGAGTCAATTCCTGTACAAAAATTAAAATCCTAATAAGATCTGCTTACTTCTGTTTTGCTATGCATCTCCTTTCTCCTTGCTTATCTCACCTTACACAGCTTGTCACAGAGCTCTAATTAAATCAGTTAGCAAAGGATAGGGTTGCCTAATCCAAGTAAACTCTAGACTTTCCCACACTGTGGTTTCTCCCACCTGCTAAAACAAGGATGTTATTCTCTTAGACAACACAGACTTGGTTTTGGCAAAGGTCATAGAGGAGGGAGGAAGCAAGGAAGCTGTCAGTACTGCACATGGCACCCAGACTGAGTTAAAGCCCAGCATACAGCCCATTTATCACTGAGAAATCCTGTACATGATGAATCACTTAGCAGTGCTTTACCCTGCTGTCCCAGCTCCACAGAAGCGTACGCTGATAGGTTCCACCCATTGTGGTTTAATATTATCTAACCCTGAAGCTCTTGGCTGCCAAGGCATTTTGCCAGCACTTTCATCACCACCCTTCACTAACCGGTTTGGTTAAACTGAAAAAAGGAAAGCAAGATCACTTTTTATCTAGTGGTTCGCAAAACAGTTTTCAATCTTAGCAAGAAGACACCTCTAGCTGTCACATTTCAAGGCTCATATTTCTTGCTAGCTCCAAGGTATTTAGCATGGGAAAACCTTTAAGACCTAGTACATTTGAATAACAGTTTCTCCAAAATGGGGAACAAGTAGCATTAGACTGCTCTCAGTGTCAGCTCTGTTCTCTTACTGCTGCTTATATTTATGACTCAGCCCAGTAGAGATACCTGGCTATAAGATTCTGGCTGCTTACTCTTAAGGAAACAAGAAATCCATAGAAAAATAGTTGGTTTAGCACCACTAGTTAAAAGGCCACCTGTGTCCCAAGCTTTTCCTGCCTGGTCTTCCTCATTGAAGAATGCTAGGTTGTCCCCTAGCAAGGTCCTGGCACCCAGATATGCTCCAGCTGCTGCTCTGCAGTGTGTTGATATCAACAGACAGAAAAAATCCTCATCTGCCAGTAGGCCTTAGCTGGATTTGGGTAGAAAGCATCAACTGCAAAACTGTTAAGAAATACGAGAACTTAAAAATATTTCTTAGGAGGACATGTAGACATACACACTTAGGGTCAGAGCAGCCCTCACTAGTGGATTTTCCAAAAGGAGACTGAAACACCTGGAAGTTACTGGGCAACTTCTTGAGTTTCCGTATCTTCTAGGGAAAAGGGCAAAAGAGGTTAAACCTCCCACATCTGCCAGGTCACAAGAGATCCACTAAGGCTCATTCCTGCACTGAGGTTGCATGCTCCTCTGCATGACTAGCACTACCACAGGATCTCTGGAGCAAGAGGAAGCAGCGAAGTGACATCAGTTGCTGTTGTGGCATTCCATGCAAGGCAGGGCTTTGCCCCTACACACACCCCAGAACCCTCTTCATCCATAAAGTTTAAACCCTACAGAGTACTTGCACCCTGGAGTCAATAGGAACATCAATTACATTTACTTCCGAGATGGTATAGTGGAGAAGTTGTAAAACATTATTTCAGATACTAGATAAAAAGATCTTTCAGTACAGCAAGAATGCTGCAATCCTTTCTAGGACATAGTCCAATACTGGTTTTCTCTTTCTGAAAGATCTGGGTATACCACATATATGAGTTGTGAGTCTGGATCTTCTCTTAACACCATTACTTCTTAACACTTTTCAAGAGCAGAGAGTTTTCAAGACATGGGCCACATCCACAGGGCTTTGGAATAAAGCCCTAAGGAGAGAAATAAAAATGTATTGAATAATTTCAAGCTACAGTGGCTGATCTTGCTCGGTCACTTGCAACTGTAGGAAGTGATGTTGCAGTAGTGCCACATCGACTATGAGGGAAGTTGTATCCTTAAAAGGTTTTGATTCCCAGAATTATGTATTTGTGTCCTGTTCCCAGATTTAATTTTCTCTTGACTTTGACTCATGGTCAGCTGATGCAGCGGTTTATCAGATAAATACATGATTCGTAATACTGAAAGTATTTCTGAGGAAAGGAGGGAAAGTCACCTACCTTCAGTGTAACTGAAGTAATGCCGCTAAGACCCAGCTCGTAAAGATTACTTGCATTTCTTTTTATTTTCTTTTAATATTGGGTTCCTGATCCTTTAATCCTGTTGAACTTTTACATTGTAAAATGAACAAATAATCCTTGTTTTAGACTCTGTAGGTGTTCTCATTACGCATTTTTATGTGACTTTTCAGCCTTGCTGCTAAGGTAGGTCACAGTGCCTTTAAGCTGTCCATTCGTCTTGTGTACACACAGCACATCAGACTAGTTACAACAATTACAAATTGCAATATGCATCAAGAGAAGACATTAAGACCTTTGAAAATACTCACATTACTGTCCTCCAAGAACTTAAGTGCTTTGGCTATGTTGTTCAAACGAAAAATGCGATGGGTTGAAGATTTGTATTCGTGCATCTAGATAAAATAAGAGCCACACTGTTTTTAGAAGTGGTGGAATTATTCACCACTACATACAAAGCTTAAAAAGCCTACAAACACAGAGGCAAAATAAAGCTAAGGAGTCTACCTATATAAAATTATTGTCATCTTTTGTGATCAGTAAAGTGTTTCAACAGCATGAGCTGCCCTTGCTGTAGCAAAACACGGTTACCAACCACCTTTCCTGCTCTCCAGAGGTTATCACTCCCTTGGACCTGCCATGTTGATTATTTATGTAATCACTCCCCAATCACGTTCAGTCACAGGATCAAATTTACCTGAAAATTCTTAATAAGAGACTTTTTTTTTTTTTCTTGAATTAAATTAAAAGATTCTAATTAGGAAGCATAAGCAGTTTTCATAGCAGGCACAGGCAGGTGAGAGGTAGAAGCCTTTTCGCAGAAATGAAACAGATTTGTTGCATGCCTGTGCCCCCGCAGCTCCACTCTGGCACGCTGTTTTTATCACGTGTGCAGGAATACCTAACTGCCAGCAGCAGAAGTTTGACCAACTGACCTTACCTCTTTCCTTGCCCTTCTCCCTGACCTCCCAGGGCACAGCCTAGGGATGTGATTCCCCCTTCAATTCCTTTCCAGCCTGGCTCTCAATGCAATCTGTCTGAATGCACACAGAGACACTGCTGTTTCTGCTACAGCTCCCCAAAACTGCAACAATATTAAAAAATAGCTGGTTCTGAATGTGTAACTGCAGTGGCCATTCATGCTGCAGTATGCAGATAGTTCAATCACTACAGAGCATCACCAAGTGATTGCAAGTGCATCTGCAGTGGTGAGATGGCTGTGGAATGGGTCTCTCCTCTTATCCAAGTGAGATACCCACACAGAGGAGAGTCATTGCTGACAAGATTGATGCAGAAAGAAAACATTAAAGTCAACTGTAATTGGTCATTCATATTTGCACTGGGTGTTTCATTTCTGGTATGGGGAACTTTATACAGCTCTTACAAAAAATAAGGAGGAGAGAAAAAGATTCTGGTAAGTGAAGCTTTGCCCTTCTGATTTAGACCATATCAGTAAGACTTATAAGACCTGAGCCAGAATACCAGAACTGAATTTGCAACTACACCAAACATCAGAAGACATATTAACTGTCAGAATGATCTTAGACAAAATAGAAACAGAATTTATGGATTTAAAAAACAATGTGGCAAATATATCTTTTCTTGGTAGTGTGACTTGGGTGATGTCCAACTCCAAATGGAATACATGAGCATTAATGTATTAAAGCCTTAAAAAACCTGAGGGGTAGGAACACCAACACTGATTACACACCATTTACACCTCATTGTTACACCTCAATCTAAGTTACCACTCAGGACACTAGCCTGTAACACAAGGAAATCACAAAAAAGTTGCTGAAATGCTTGTTACTATACCCAAGACACAGGACCAGATTCTCCCTTATTCTTTGGATGAACATACATTGCTGCTCATAACATACCGAGCTCCATACCTATGGAGGCTTCTCCCTCTTGAATACATACCAGCTTTTGTCCTGACAGGACTTCCAGTAGTGCCATCAAGATTTTGCCATCTTGTATATCAATAAACAAGTCTTTCACTTTCAGAGGAGGCTTGCACTGTGAAGAAAAGAAACCAGGTAACTTTTAAAGCAGTGCTGCTTGGTAAGTTACCAAGATTTCAGAGTAAGAAGGAAAATTTTACAATACAGAGATACTAGGAATAAATCTTAGCCTGCAGGTGGAAACAGCTGAATATTCTTCACATCAGTGGCAATTCTGTCCTAGGAGTGCCTGAGCTAAAACTCCAGCAGATATAGTACTCGTGTAATTGAGATCAGATAGGACTTATTCCAGACTTCCCGTAACAGAATTCCACCCTAAAGCCTCTGCCTAGGAAGTGACCATGCAAGGGTTGGGTGCTGCAGTCCAGCAGAAGCAAATCCCACTTTATGCTGAAATAAGCCCACGATCCAGCCGGCCACAATGTCCTGTCTCCTCTATATGGTTTCTGGTGGTGCCATTCTGTTGTCCAGTATTTTCTAAGTACTTTAAATAGCAACTTCTTGTATTGTGTCTCTCTCTTCTCAGCAAACTCCTCCAAAGGGATCCATCTCCTCACTTTGATGAGGTGTGTGATGATGTGTGTGCTTCGAGGCACACAGCCAAGTCAGCTCAGCCCTTAGGGGTAGTCTCAGCTGCAGCAATTACACTCTGTCTGGGTGCCACTCACTCACGTGTCCCTAACGAGCTCAATCTTTTTATCTTTGGTTTAGCAATTCACTACTGTTCGATTAAGCACTGCTTCTGGTAAACTGGGACCATACATTTTCTTTAGTCTTTAATCTAGCCAAGAGTACTAAAGAATGCTGCATACTGAAAGAAAGCAAAGTATCATTCCTTTCAAAATTAAATAACCTATCTAAAAGCCTCAAACCTAAACCTTTTTTATTCTTTCAGTACTTAAGAACAACCAGAACTCAGAAGATGCAGACTAGTCCCAATTATCCCATGACCAGCAGAGGCAGCTCCTTTCAAAAGATGACCCAAATGGGATGGTCTGCTCCAAAAGGACACACACCACACTATATGTTTCATGAAGAAATGCAAGAAGACAAGTTCACTGCTGCCTTTAGAAGAAAGAAGCCAGTCTGCAAGAAGCGCTTCTTTGAGGATAAAGGCAGAAGCCACGTTCCTCAGTGGGTGTCCCCAGGGAATCACCTGTAATTAGAGAGAGCTTTAGCAAAGCTCTTGTTATTTACATGAGTACGTTTATTATGCCACTTCCAGGAAAAACTATAGCAGCGCTTTTGCCCTTTCTTCAGAAAAGCATTTTTCTTTGTTGAATCAGAGAGGAAAAAAATTTGTATGCACTCCAGAGAAAACAGTTCACCTGCCCACAAAGTTTCTAAGACTTCATATGCTTGGCATGGTAGAATTAACAGCACTCTACAGCCTTTTTCATGATCTAATTCCTCCTATAAATCAAAGACCTTCTCCACAGTCACATATATGACAACCCTTTTTGACAACTTCCAAAATTGCAGTTAGTTTAAATCCCTAGAGCATGATTCACAAAGGCATCACATAACACTGTCTTCGTTCAGAGAGACCTTTGGGAGCAATTGCTAGTCAAAACATTTCCAACTAGCCTTATTCTGATTTTCCAGTGAGATTTAAGAGGATCCCTTTATTCCTTCAGCAACACTCACTGCAGAGCAGTGGACTTCAGCAACTATATATGTGATGCCTTTCTTCTAACACCCCTTTACTTTACTATGTCTGAAATGCAATCACTTCTCAAGAACTACAGGAGCTAAACTGAGAGTTGCCTCATATCCCAAGCTTAGTCCCAGTCTGTATTTTATGAAATTTATCCACGGATAATAAAAGCATTGTGAAGCTCAAACTCCAGTCTGAGTTAGGACTTTGCCTAGATCAGGAAGCGGGTGTCATTCCTTGATCCTGCACTAAGCATTGCTGCTGTCTCAGTAATATTAAGAATTTTTGTCCTCTTTTCATCCTCAACAGCAGGAAAATCATCCTTCAGATAGCAGATCACTCAGGAGAGTTAGTACTTATCTACTTTCAATAAGAACAGTAAATTAGGTTTAATAGTTATAGTGTGATTAAGAAACAATTACATCTTAAAAATATGAAGTGATATCCAAAAATTAGTTCTCTAGTATAAGTGAATATGTAAAGTTCCCATCATACAGCCCCCTCAAAACATGGCTGACGAGGAATTAATGTTTTCCATCTGCAGATCTGAGATGAAGCCAGGTTCTGAAGAACATGTCTTTGGCCATGAGGCCTCAGATGTTTGAACTTCAGGGAAGAATGCAGTCATCATCACCCCAGAGCAGCCTTGGCTACATTTGATTTTATCTGGGTATGTTCTGTGGGAAAGTTCTAGCCTCATGATAACAATAAGTAGCATTAAAGACTTAAATGCACCTGAGATGAACTAAAGCCAGCCAAGCATTCATTGTGCCTGAAAAGCAATTTTCCTTTACCCATAAACATGCTTTCAGCTTTCTCTCATTCTCTTCCAAATCTCCCCATATGCACAGGGGTCAACTTTGTTTACAGATTTTAACTACTTCAAAAGGAATTAAATGCAATCCGTCTACGGTTGTGTCCTTGTATCTCAATATAAAAGACTGTTTGTCAGTCTTACCTTTCCCAAGTGTAGGTTTATCCACCTGGTGAAGGTCCTCTTCTGTACATTTTCCCGTTCCACTAGAAATATTAGAAACAAAAAACAGCACTTAAGTTTCCAAAAGAGGGAAAGCTGGTAGGAAATGTCAAAAACTGATGCACAAGAAAGTCAGAATTCATGAGAGCCCTGTGAATAAAGCAAATATATTTCAAATCAGGAGATAAAACGTTGAGCTATGGTGCTTTATTCAATTTTTTTTCCCAGACATGAGCTTTACACTTGTAGGTAGATTCATTCTGAAGGATGCAGGAAGAAAGTTCTCCTAGTTTTGTAGTCTTCACTGTAGCTTTTGAGAGGTGAACATGTACGTGTTGTGCACAGCTCTCCAGTGATGTTAGCCTCTGAGTAGGCAGCTTGACCCTTCTATGTCAATTTATAGGATTATTGTTCTCACACCCTCACGCAAATTGGACTGGCATGGATTCCAATGTACTTACTTGCATGCACAGGATCACATTAGCCAACACAACAATTTTGTCTTCATTCTTATGAATGAAAAAGTCTCATCAAATCTCATCTTTCCAATCTCCTAACTAGTGCATTTAAACTCAAAATTCCAAGTCCCTACATTGAAGAATCATTTTATTTATATTGCAATAAGATGAGGAGTGCTTGTTTCTTGCCAAAAGCACTGTGTGCTAGGTGCTGTACAAATAGCTCTTGGGCCAGCTGAAGAGTTTTTAATTACGTCTGCCATTTCCTGAATCCATTTCCACAGTGAACTACAGCATAAGTGTAAGGGGAGTCATATTACTGACCAACTTTCATTTACCTTCTAATATAAAAAAGTAAACCATATATTTAACATAAATGAAGTAGACCGACAAAGTAATATTTCATTTTAGAGACAATTATTCTCAAGTGGTTCTCAAATTTCACTTGAATTAAGGAAATCTGGCAATTTATGAACAAAAAACTTTAAACCTGGTTATATGCTGTATTTCAATTTACTCACAGAGCATATCAAATATATTTTAAAACCATTTTGTGTTTCTTCAGCCCTACAAAAATAGCTAATCTATCTACTGGGAAATCACATTCTGTAAAAGTCTGGTTTGTTTTTATTGGTCAGACTAATTATAGGCTAAGCAGTAGCTTCTGTAAATCAAATTTTAATATTGTTCTTTTTGATCATTTTAACTGAAGGGTCAGCAGCCTCTAATCATATGTATAATTGTTTTCCTTATTTTGATGTATTGGAATAGAGCTTTCAGCATGAATTACATCTGTCACTGATGGCCAGTCAGACCTTTTAAGTCCTCTCACTCCTGTAAAACCTGATTTTATGTAAGATTGGATAAAAAAAGTCATTCCCCCTTAAGTGCTTTAGAAAACATGGAAAATACCAAACTAATTATTGCTGTTGGCTTTTCTTTTAAAATATCTTAGAAGAGCATGCACAGATTTTACACAGCTCTCTACAAATCAAACTGTAAATTATATTAGGGTTCCAGAATATCTGTAAAAAAAACCCACAGCATTTACCACCTACAAATCTTGAAGTACAACAGTCTAAGAAACATGTCACATCTTGGGTTTCCCTTCCTTCAGCACCTTGACCCCAGAACTGGCTTTCCATGCACTCACACATCCACGTCTGAACAGCAGAAGTGCTATGTGTCACCTAGGGTGTAACTTCCACAACTGATCTCTTAAAATTAACTTTTGAAGGCGGGTGGAAGTTAATGTTAAGCCAGATCTGTTGCCAGATATACTTCTTTTTATTCAAATATATGTTGGTGCAAAGGGGAAGGCAGAACAGGCGCAGGAGCTCGTGGCAGACAACAGGGCCATCTCTTTGTTAAGCTTGCCTGAAACGTTCAGGAATGCTCGGATGGGTGGTGCCAGATTTTGGAGAGAACAGGAGACCTTACCCAATGGGCTGGCTATGCAGACTTCCAGTGTCGACCAAAATCAAAGAGGAAACACAGAAGGGTGCACAGAAACAAAAGTAATGTTTTCTGATTTCATTAAAGCCTTGGTTCTAGGTTGTATTTTTCACCACTCACTTTGGTGATCTTAATTTTCAGGGTAAATAAGGATGCAAAAGAGAGCTGTATTTATTTACAGATGATCCATAAAACTGAGCACACATTGGCTTCTAATTTTGCTGGATGAATTCTGCCATTGATGCAAATTAGAGTTGCACATATGCCTGAAAGGATGGGTGGGCCAAGCTGGTATTACTGCTTTGGGAAGGTCACACACCAAAAAAACCCAGGCACAGGCAAGAAAGCACTTGCATACATAACAAAGGTTTCTGACACTAATCAGTGAACATTTCTATAGCAAACAGCATCATTCCAGTAAGAACAATGATCCCAGAATGGACACTATTTGATTCTGTATTAGTCTAAAGCAGTAATAACTGTATGGGGAAGAGGAAAGGGGAGGAAACATGTTTATAAAATCCCTAGGGTAGACAGACCCCTAATGCAGTCCATATGCTTGACGGTCAAGTCAATGGGAAAAGTTCAGCACAGGTATTTACTGATGTATGCCTTTAACTGTTATTCTCTTGCTTTGTGGACCTCCCAGTTTCAGTACAGCCTCTCTTCTCCACAACCTTTTAATCTGAAATTATTGTAGAGACTCTATAAACTTTATACAGTTTCTATAAATTAAACAGAATCTCTTTTTCTCCTTCACACCAACTATTGTATAAAAGTGAAGAAAATCATTCAAGTCTAAAGTTCCCATGCTGATGAATACAGTTTACCAAAACTGCCCTGGTTTTACTGGGAAGCTAGAGAGCAATAACACCATTATAAAATAATAATTACACACACCGTATGGCTGGCCTGCACACGAATCCTATGCTGGAAAAGAAGGATGCCTGCTGTGAAGGTTAGATTCGAAGATGTAAGGCTGGAACATAGTAAGAAGTTAGGAATTGCCATTTTGGTTCAGCTCAACTCAGTCCCTGACATAAGAGAAAAATTATAAACAGAAATTTTGACCACTATACAGAACTCATGTCTCCCATACACTTCCAATAAGCTCAACTGCAACATGCTTTCACAGTACGGTCTAAGATGTTACAGAGGCACTGTTACAGAGGCACAGTAGTTATACCAAAGTAAACAGGTAAGGCATTGACAGGTATTAGCTGCAATAATTTAGAGGGGAAGAAACTCCTAGAGAAGGAAAAGGCAGGATGACGAGCCTGTTGTATAACCCACACAGTTCTCTGCCCCACAACTGTGTCCTAGAGGACAGTAGAACTTGGCAGAATTTGGCTCAGCCACAGTATCTGCACTGTATTCAGTTTGAAAATAAATATTCACAAAGATAGATATTCTGGTTTGCCAAATTTTATGCCAAAGGCAACTAATTTGTCACAGAGTAAAACTAAGCTAATTCAAAAATCACTTGGGCAAATTCAAAGTTAAGCTGTTATGGACAAGAGAGTTTGGCTGCTTCCCTTTGTGGCACTATTTCCTTCCCCATCAGCCTAGAAACTCCTCAGGCATTTGCTGCTAATGCCATTTTTTCCTTCTCCAAATCTGGTCAAGGGTCAATACTGTTGCAATACCTACAAGAAACCAATCCCCTAACAGCCTCTACATTCAACAGCAAATTGGAGATAGCAAATATTGATTTGCTTTTAAATACTATTTATTCTATTGTTGCAGAACCAGTTATGAATAATCCTCTGAGGCACACCACCATGGGGCTGGGCACATGAAGGAACTATGAAATGTGGAAATTGATCTGAGTGGAACACTCGTCAGTGTGTAATTACACAGCTTCAGAAAAGTGCTTGATTTGCATGTATGGATATTACTCCCAAAGTAAAGCAGAAGGTCATTCAATTTTTTTTCCAAAGCTATTAGCGTTTCATCCAGGATATCATCAGCAGATGATGTTAAAACTTTCACAAACAGGCCAAGCTGGCTTTCAGATCCACTTGCAACTTACCTTCAAGACATTAACTACTAGTTCTATAACACGCACAAAAGCCAGCTTACTTATTTCTACCACAGGTTATAATCTCTATAGATACAAGATATATGTGCTAAAAGCATTAAGCAAGTTTTAAAGACAGAAATGGTGGTGTTGGCCACCTAACTGTGGCAGAGGATGCTTTGACTGCTCTTGGCTTCAGAGGCAATAACCTGCCAAGAGAATTGTCCCATATGCACTTCATCAGTAATCAGTGGCCACCACAGAACCAGCTCATACCCTGTATGGCTCTGGAGCATCTGCCAGAGTTTTAGATCAGGAAAAAATGGCACTTCTTATTAAACAACAAAAATATATGGGCAAATGTATAATATTCAAATATTACAGCCTAACTCCAAAATGAAACATGTGGTTCAGACACCCTAAGTCTTGGGAACTGCAAATTCCTCTACTTTCACCTTCCCCACCCCAAAACCCCAGCTCATACAGTCAGGCAATCAACCGGTCTCTAATGAACACAGACCAAACAATCTGCTTTTGAATTACCCAAACTCTAGACCACTAGATAAAATGAGAACTGGATTTTAAACTGAGCTTCATAGTGTTCCTACACTGTGACTCAGCCTAGGTATTTCTGATTACTAGTCATCATACTATCAGGTATGAATACTGTTTTCTCTGCAAATTTAATGTTCATGAAGGAAGCCAGACTGACATTTTAGAAAATGGATTTTATGTGAAATTGCTCATTTGCTGCCATGCAATGTTCAGGTCCAAGCTTGTGGCTACTATGTCTCAAACGCTGAACAGTGTGTTTCCAGACATGAAAGGCCATGTTGATTTTACAGATCATGATGAGCCTGCCAGCAATACCGCTGGCTAAAGAGAACTTCATAGGTTTTTGTTTTAGTTAGGGTGGTTTTATCTTTGCATTGACCCAGACTGATAGCACTGAGCAGCCAGGTTGAATCTTGGTGTCAAACCAGCAAAAAGGGGGTAATGTCTGACTCAGATCTGACTCAATAAGCTTCTGTATAGAGTGCAGCTGGGGCACATGGATTCTAACATGCTGTTCTATCTTTTTTTGTCTACTCAGATGCAAGTAATTGCATATGCTATATGGGCAAATAAAGGCCATGCCATTAGTTACAATAAGCGGTCAGACATTGGGTACAGGATGATGATGATTGTGTACAGGATATCGGCAGCCTTAAGGAAGCACACATCCTTGTCTAGACCTTTACTGATCAAACACAACACATGCGGACAAAGTTCAGATGCAAAGACTAAAGACAGGGCACATGCAAGAAACACATTTGACTTGGGAAGGTTGATTAGAGGTGAGCTGTAACAAAAAATAAAAGGGGGAGGTGAAAAAGGGAGACTGGGTGGGGGATAGCTAGTGACAGCAAAATAAATGGAAAGTTTAAGATTAAATTTGTAAAGTAGGGCAGGGCAAACTGCAATTAAATTTTCTACTTTTGCTTCGTCTCAACACAGAGTTACATTAAACACATTGAACTATCAGTCCTCAGAGACTTAATCTCTATTATATATTTTTAAAAGAGGCTGAAAAAATAGTTCACAACATAAGACAATATATAGGAAAACACATTCCTCTCAAGTCTATATGGTGCAGTTCAGCTACCCTGCTCAGTGAGTGCTCAGTACTTACAAGCAAATTTCCATATTTGTAGGAGTGTAAATTTTAATGGCATAATCAAAGCATAAGGAATAATTCTATCCAAATTGCCCACAAAATTAATTTTATAAGCTTCTGAATTCCTGGGAACTGTACATTTTCCTTGTGCTTATGAAACCTCCATTAATATAAATTTTCTTTTTGATATATACAGGGGTTGAAGGCTTTGTTGTGTACCAAATGACAATTTGATGTAATTTGGAGCACATGAAATATTAAATCTTAAAAATTCTGGTTTTCTAAAGGAAACATTAACTGCACTATATAACATGAGACTGCTCTCAAGTTACGGCCTATGAAATAGGGCCTCTAAGACTTCCAGATGAAGTTGTTAAGTTAATTGTTTGTTGAAACTGACCCATTTATTAGGGTCCTTATTAAATTTCTATGGCAGGTGTTGAAAGCTTGAGGTTTTTTCATTCCATCGAAGCTACAGAGTCTGAGTCTTACTGTTTCAGATTCTTTAAAACTCAGGTTGGTGCTGCAGAACACAAACATCACAGGATCACAGGGATTACATTTTCATTAGCTGCAGCTAAACAGGTTTCTTTTGGAGTTCAGTGTCTGGTTATAGCAAAATATTTACTGCTGCAATTGGTATACTAGGATTACATATACCAGACAAGTATTGCAGGATGAATATGTGTTTTCTAAAAAATTCTTAGTCCTTCAATACTCACAATGCTCGAGACAGATGTTCCTACCAAAGCATTAGAAAGATGGATTTACTTGTAAATTCTACGGGGCTCTGGAAGAGAAATCCTACATAAAATATTACTATAAGAGCTGATCAAAATAGCTTCCAATGAGAGGGATTTATTTTTCCCCCTTCAAAAGTAATCTGGTAGTGGCAGATGGTAAAGATTCCCCTTCCTGTACCCTTCAATTACAAAGTAAACACTTTGGTCTCATGACTTTTTATACACATGGAAAATGTTATTTAACAGATTAACAAAATTTCTCACTTACATACCAGGAATTTTCTTATGAAACAAAACTTGACAATTTTCAAAAAGAGAAATACAATTCTGCTCTGAACATTTTGAATGAAACAAACATCAGAGTTTACTGGTAATGTTACTGGACCCAACAAAATAGTAATTAAGTTAAATTCAATAGCTTTGGAATTGATCTAACAAGTGATTTAAGTATTGATCCAGCAAAGGGTTTTCAGACTGTGCACACCACCTCTTGTGTTATGTTACATGCTGTACAAGGAGCATATTACTTCCTTCTGTACATGAAAATAAACAGGATTTGCTGTTTCCAGCAGTGGCCACTAGGAGCAATGCACATTTACAACATCTCAACTGAAGAGCTGCTCTTAGCCCAGGGTTCACCATGCTCCAATGCTGTTTGCTGCACTAGTACTGGTTTCCACAAGTGGTTCACCTCCTGGGACTGCTGATGTTTGTTGGAGGTATTTAGGTCATCAGCTCTGCAGTGGGCAAATGTCCAACCCTTGCCATTGCCGGAGTGCTGAGCTCTGCTTCAAACTCCGCTTAACTTCAATTTCCACCTCTTCTTGCACCTTTTCTACCTATTTGTTTATATCAGGGCTGATTCTCTTCACTTGCTCAAAAATAAAATCAGGAGTGCCTTTCTGAAAATAACAAAATTGTAGTCACTGCCTTCAGCCAGATACCAGTTAGCCTTATCTTCTTGTTTGTTAGAGGACTGGCTCCTGAATCAATTTCACAGCAACGTGGTTTTACCAGCACTATCAAAGCCCTTTCTCTCCCACTGACATGGAGAAGAACGTCCAGTACCTATACCAATATCTGCATCCATACCTATATATCACTCCCAACTGAAAATCTTGGTACTCATCATGTGGGATCTAAGAAGAAAAGTACAATGGCTTCCAGAAGCCATCCTACCTCAGCCAAGTAAGGGCTTGTCACAAAGTCCAGTTTGTTTCATCTCCATTGCTCTGCATTTACCCTTATTTGTTGTGGCAAACCTAGGAAGCCTAGACTGTGAAACATTCCTTATTGTTTATGTTTTTTCCTTTCAGAGAGGAAAAATAAATTCTTTTGGCTAGTTAATTTTGTTGAGAAGTCAAAAGGTGAAATGCAACAAGATGCACTGCTTTGCATCAGTTCTGACAACAGTGCTTAAGCCTGGATAATGTGAGATGAGCGAAGAACCCCACAAAACCCACACTATGTGTCAGGGTTATTTCTGGACATTCAGAGTCAGATGAGAACTAGCGTGAGCCCAGATTCTCACTGCTTCCTATATTTGTCAGTTAATGTTAATAGGTTGGTGCTTAACTGTACTTTTATGTGTTTTAAAACACTGCAACTGAATTTGTGAGTAGAAGAAGGAAAATGCAGGTACAGGAGACCGGCAACACATCCACTTCCAGCAGAAGTCCTGGGCAGCTTCCTGAGCTCCTTTACAGGAGTCAGTTTTTAAGACAAAATTTAAACTCTCGCAGTTTGTAACCAGGCCCTTCAAAGAACTACAGGATGATACAGAAGGGCTGAGGAGACAACTGCCAGAGACATATAATCTTCTTTGGAATTTGCCTTTACGTGTGGAAAGCTCCTACCCAGAAGACAGTAGTTTCATTTTCTAAAATCCTGTAAGGAAAGGCAACCACAAACATGGTGTGACACAGAACTACCTTGCAGAACTCATGAAATTACAAAGAATTGTCTGTTGGGGTACCTATGGCTTCTGGATTTCTCTTTTCTGATTCCCCCACTGTCTCCAAACAACTCAGGGACATTACCCAGCCAGGAAATGCTTATGAAGCCTTCTGAACAGGACACCACAGAGATTCAGAAGAGGTTCAAAAGTAAAACTTAGAATCATAGAATGGCTTGGGTTGGAAGGGACCTTAAAGATCATCTAGTTCCAATCCCCTGTCATAGGCAGGGACACCTTCCACTAGACCAGGTTGCTCAAAGCCCCATCCAGCCTGGCCTTGAACACTGCCATGGAGGGGGCAGCCACAACCTCCCTGGACAACCTGGGCCAGTGTCTCACCACCCTCAGAGAAAAGAATTTCTTCCCAATATCCAATCTAAATCTACCCTTCTTTAGCTTGAACCCATTCCTCCTTGTCCTATCATTGCATGCCCTCATAAAAAGTCCCTCTCCAGCTTTCCTGTAGATCTCTTCAGGTATTGGAAGGCTGCTATTAGGTCTTACCGAAGCCTTCTCTTCTCCAGGCTGAACAACCCAAACTCTTTCAGCCTGTCTTTGTAGGAAAGGTGCTCCTCTGGACTCTCTCCAACAGCTCCATGTCTTTCTTACGTTGGGGACTCCAGAACTGGACACAGTACTCCAGGTGGTGTCTCACAAGAGCAGAGTAGAGAGGGAGAATCATGCTTCTTGTCATGCTTCTTTTGCTTCAGCCCAGGATACCATTGGCTTTCCTGGCTGCACATCCACACTGCCAACTCACGTTGAGCTTCTCATCAACCAACACCCCCAAGTTCTTCTCCTTGAGGCTTAAATAATCATGCATTTGCAGTACCGCAAAAACAGCATTAAAAGCCAGGTAGAGTAACCAACTTCATGGACCACCAAAACTTACTGGCATACTCAAGAAAGGCAGGGGCCTCAAATGGGTCTCCCTAGCGAAAAACATACAGAATCACACTATGTTCTGCCTCTCTCCCATTTATCCATCCCTTAAATGTTTCTTACCAAAGCCACTAAACAGCACAGAAGAAAAAGAGTGAGGAACATGGTAGTCAGATGAACACTAGAAACATGCAGAAATACATGCAACTCTAAGAGCAAAAGATTGAAGAGATTTATGGAGATTAATATTAAGTAGCACAAAATCCTGTGGCTTTGGAGGAATAAGCAGATGCTTTGTCCATTGTGGGCTAGACACGTGATCTGAAGTAGAGGGTACAAGACTGTTCTTGGAGCTATGGAGAGGAAAACAAAACCAAAAACACAACATGAGAGATGGGAGCTATGCTGTAAGGTGCTGTGTCACAGAGCAAGGCAACTGCCATTTAAAAATGGATGAAGGCAGAGAGTAAGCTGCCAAAGGTAAATTAAAATAGCTAAAAAGCTGATCTACAGTAGAGGTCCTTCTTAAGATGCATTATAGAATGTAAGAGCCTATCAGGGACCAATGGATATCCCTGAGGAGCTGCCATGTGTCTTAAATGACCTTCTAGGAGGTATGCTTCAAGAGAGTCACACACACTTTTCTGAGAAAAGGGTAGCTGCCACGGAAGTCATGGGCAGATCAAGGATGGCAAACTTCTGACTGCTCAGCTAAGTCAATCATGTAGCCTTCCCCACAAGAATCTGACTCTAACTCTGCACCCCCCTAATCCTAACACAGGCTTCATGAGCAGCACAGCAGAAAGCCTGGTCCCCTCTGCACGCTGGTGAACACTGCTTTAGGTAGCACAGGGAACTGTGTGTTGGGAGTCCTGGGCATTGTTCTGGGTGATGCTATCCAGCTGCCAAAAGTTAGCAGAGAAATTATTTTTCTGAAGTCAGTAGCAGACTTTCTTTTGCTCCAGCAGGCTTAGAAACCAGGCTACAACTTGAGAAGATCATTCAGAAATAGCATTGGCACAGCTTACCAATTAATCAAAACTAGAAGGTGCCAGACAAAATCTTGGACTGGGCTTGGATTGAGGCCTTCTGTAACACTCAAGATCCCAGTTCTTCCTAAGAAGTGGCAATGAAGCCCTCAAGCAACTGAGTGAACCTCTTATGGAGCTCCACATTTTTAGCTGTATGCCTGAAGGCAGGTTTCAGAAAATTTGCCAGGATGAAAACCCAGGGAAAAGAAATGTATATACATTAAATCAATGCCATCAGAAGACCAGAGCACTATGAGCTGCAGACACTGCATGCATCTTCAACACTAACATTCCCATGCCTCCTGACTCAGTCACTAACTAGTTAATCTGTAACTTCCAGGGCAACAACCACCTTTCCACTTGTCTATTTTTTGCAATTCTTTTCCAAAATTCAATCAAGAACATGGCAGGAACCATGAAACTCACTCTCCTTCATGGCCCACAGGGAATATCCACCCAGAAAAAAAAGCAAATATAAAAGAATTTGGACTTAAGTGCCAAGCAAATATTTGTGTTATTTATGGATGTTTCCAGAAACAAAATTTAGCAGAGAAGCATTCTTGAAAGACAATCTTTTTTCAAGCAAAAACCTGTTACTACATAGCTATACTATGTCTTTGCACAGTTTCTTCAACCCAATGAGCTCTGTGATCCTCAGACCTTCACATCCTTGGGGACAAGACTTAGCATTGTTTCCCATTACATAGGAGAAAATGGGAGCACCAAGAACTTCAGAGACTAAGTCCTATCATGCCAGCAACAAGCACTTCCTTTAATACCCTCAATGGTGCTCATATGGCATCACATCTTTCCAAAAGGCAAGTTGTTTCTTTTTTTAAATAAGTAGCTCATGGAAAGAACATGTATTTTGTTGCTTTGAACTGTGTTCAACATGCATAACAATCCTTCCCGAGATGGATTTAAAAGATACACCTCCAAACGGGACGTAAGCCATTTTATTTGCTACTGTACTCAGAAGAACAGTAATCAGACATTCCAGAGAAAGGTGGACCTTCAAATATATGTTATAGTCCATAGCACAGGAGGAATAAAGGCACTTTGGAAAGGAAGGGAGCTTCTGTCAGAGGGTCTGGTTTCTACAGCCCTTTAAATCAGTTCTCTACTTTTATTTTTCTTTTAATGCCAATTAAAATTATTTTTCCCCAGCTTCCTGGTGCTCTTGGCCACTCCCCAAGACTATTAGAGAGACAAAGAGAAAGAACCGTTCAGCCACTGCAGCTGGCTTGGTGGGACTTCAGAGCTGCACCATTGCAAAGCGTGATTTCACACACCCTTTCACCCAGTACCGATCCACACTGCCACTACAAGGCTTAGCAAACCCTTCAAACACTGTTTTGGCAGCAGAAGTGGCCTAGTGTATACATCAGCCCCTGGCCTGAGAGCGCTTATATGCCTAAATGCTATCAGAATAGCTTACTCTTCCCTGCCTCCACATTGTTTTTACACTGCCTTGCACCTCTTGCCTCAAGCCTGAGCAACAGGATTACGGTTAATGTGTGTTCCTTGCATTTTTTATTCATTTGCCACATCAAACCATGCCCCTTGTGCAATGGGAATAACGCAGAGCATGAGGACTGACAGCATTCCTACTTCTGTAGGAGTCAGAACAGCTCTAATCAGTCAGCTCCTGTTCTGCCTCTTTTTCTCACTGTCACAGTCAACACAGCTGGACAACCCAGTAAAATAGGAAAAGGCAGCAAAAGCATCAGGAAGGCTGCCTTGTACACAGCCTCTGATGTCAGCACCACCTTCTTGTCAACAACATTGAGATCAGCTGAGCTAGTACAACCATGGACGTTGAATTTTGGGTGACAGAGGATGACAAGACATTCTCTTCACTAAGGCTGTGTCAATGTTTAGACTTAGAGACTTTAAGCTGAGAAGCTTTTGCAGATGGTAAAGGTCCTGCTAAGCCATCAGTGCCTTGCCTTGCTTGAACCATTCAGCAGCTGCTTACTTTTGAGAGCCTAGTTTTAAGGTGAGAAGCTTAACTCTTGCAAACAGTTTCTGCTCTTTACAGCTGTAAGAAATGGCCTAAGGCAAACCAAACATTTCAGGAATATGAGATCTGACTCATGGCTTTCGAGAGCCATATATCCCCAGTGTCTGTCATTTTGGGGTCATGGAAAGACATTATTAAGTATTCCAAGGACTCTGGCAGGCTTGAAGTGCGCATGGCAATGAGCTTCATCAAAGCACTCACAGCAGACAGGGTACAAGCAAAGTCAGACCAGAGAACTGAGTAATCATGAGTAAAACATGTTCGTACAGTCAGTTCCCCTCAGGATTAGAAACACAATGAAATCTTCATAGAACAAAAAAAAATAATCAGGAACGCAAGTACCTGATTGCAGCCTTTTGCATGGCAACAGGGAAACAGTAAGTCTTTCAGCAACAGATGCTACTTTGAAACTGAGGTATCATTAAGAAAAAATAAAAGGGCTCTCAATGCCAAACAGCATTTAGACTTTTCTACAACATAATTCTAGGAAGGTCATGGATACCAGAGTATGACCTCTATTAAAAATATAATGTAGAAGATGAAGAGGAGAACATTCAAAGTCTTAAATGACTGAAAGAATCCCTTCCAGACCTTGGGCAAATTTCCATGATCTCCACGCTTCTCATTTTTACCAGTGGAATCATTCATGCTTTGAAAGGATCTTAAAATTAAACCCACAAATATTGACTGCAAAGGCAGTCAGATACTTTGGTGACAACTATAAAGCCAGGCCCCAGTGTTCAGCAATTCATAAGATGATTTTTGTGATGCATCTAACAATATCACAGCTGGTCGATAACATCATTTACCCAGTCAAGAAAAGAATGCCAACAGGACTCAATACAACAGTGCACCACTCTTATACTAGTTTTGTTTGCACCTGTATAAAATTCAATGCCACTGCAGGAAACCTGTAAAGACACCAACAGCTTTTACTTACTAACCCTATGATACTGGAAGTAACCAAGGAGAAAAAACTACAACTGAAGTTCATCAGCAGACTGTTGTCCCTTTGCTCACCAACTTTACATTCATAAGCAAGTCACTGGAAAAGTCAGGGTGGGAATTTTATTTGGTGTAGCTTCCCTGGGAAGAAGAAAGTGAAACTTTTCATGATTACCTTTTAGTTTATTTCTCCATACTAATAATGACTGCAATTTAGCTGTAAGAATGGCTTTGAAAAGATACCGTCTCTGTTTCAATTTACTTCTACAGCTGCAGACTTACATTGTTTAACTTTTCTTTCTTAAGTGGATCTCCTTTGGCTTTGGCTCCCATTTAATAAAGTGACTAGTTTGCTGAAAACAGCCTTTGCAGTTTCAGTGGATTAGTACAGTAAAGCCTAAGTTGATTGAAAAATAACTTCACTCCATGTTGCTTTACTGCCAGCCAGCTCACACTATTGACTACAGCTGTGTCTGGCCGCCAGACCAGTTATTTCACTATTTGTTTGTTTTCAAATGGTCAGCAACAGCAATACCAATAACATGCACACTCTTCATTTTCACATTCTGTGGTGTGTGCAGAGTAGGTGGGAACCATCTGACTGGAAACAGGTCATCAGAAGAGGGCTTTTCCTGTTTTGCTGGAGATCAGCAGGTGATAAAAGTGAAGAAAGCAAGTATGGACCAAAGACAGCAATATAATCACTTACAGTTCAATGCCAGATGAAACATGTGGGTGCCATTAAGTAGGAAAAGCTTGTCAGAAATCCCTAAGCACATAATTTAATCAGGATTTGAAGCTATGACACCATAACATGCTGCACACCTCCAAGGTCTGGAGAGCCTTCATCCCCCCCTCATCTCCCACTCTACAGTGCTCTGGGCACAGCCGTATCCCACAGAGACTCTTTCTTGACAGTACCCACAGCTAAAGATAGGCATCAGGATTTAGCTTTTATTTGTCTGCTAAAACAAACAGATTTCATCCATAGTCCATTTTATTATGACATAAATAATAGTTACTCTGTTTTTCAACACTGAAAAGGTTTAATTTTATAGCTGTTTTATGGATGGATGCATTAAACCTCACACATGTAAGTAAACAAAGACTCTTTGACATTAACAGATGAGAAGCGAGGTCCATGAGCCTTTGAAACTCCCAAGATAAACTTTATCTGCCCTCTCCTACCTTGGCCAGAAAATGATAAATGAAGACAAATGCTGACTTTTACAAATGCCAGTATTGGCTCATATGTCTCTGCTGGAAGAATAATAACCAATTGATTTACTTGTGTCCACTGAGAATTTTAAAGCTTAAATAACACGTTCCACCTATATACTTCTAGATCATTCTCTCCATTAAAAAAAATAAAAAAAGATATAATCAGGTATAGAAGTACAACTATGTAGCAAAGGACATATTTTTGTCACAGACAACATGCAGGCAAGAAAAAACTTTCTGAATAAGTAAATTACAATTGGCAAAAAGTACTTAGACAAGTCCATAGCATTTCTAATTGCAATAGAAACCTCCTTGGCATAAAGACCATAAGCTTTGCTCGCCAAGTGAGAGCCAATGGTCTTCTAGGGAAATTGCCTGGTCAGGAAGCTGATAGGGGGTTAAGATATGAAACTGGTTTCAGGAGGAGAAGCTAGTCAAAGGAAAAACTTTTGGCCAGTATAAACTGCCCCTTTTTCTCTGGATGTCTAAAAGCTTAATAATTTGATCCTTGCAATTCTAGGGGCAAAGGTAAGAAATTATCACTATACCGATTTTACAAAAAAGTTACAGTTAATTGCCTTGTCAAATGGCACGCAAGAAGCCAAGTTACAACCTGAGCCTTGCTCTTGAAGTCATACTTTGTGTGGTATGTAAGGATATGCTTAGAAAGTGCTAATTTGCTTTCAGTTGCTATGTAAGCGACGGATCTTTAAACTGCAGCTTGTGTGGGCCCTTTTCTTAATGAAATCCACTGAGATACTGGACTCCACACTTAAAATAGGTTTTACCATGCAGGTCTGAAATGGATAAATCTGGAGCAGAATGTACTCACTATAAAAAGTAGGGTGAAAAAAAGTCTTCAAACTTACATTTTTCCCAAGAGTCACATAAAATTTCATGTCTCGGGGTTGTCTTCCAGAGAAACTAATGTTTCCCTGGAAACATGTTTCTAAATACAGTTACTCCACTCATATCTTGTACTAACAGTTTGTTCTTTAAGTACAGAGACAGGCTAATCAGTATCCCTGAAACTTACCTGCTCTTGTCGAGTCTTATGATTTCTCAGGATCCATCTATTTTTAATGACTGAGAGAGCAGCAACAGTAACCTGTGGTCAAAGTTACTCTCGAAAGTCAGCACTGATGCAAGTCCTATTATATTTAGGAGGAGCATTAATGCATTTTTTGACCTCTGGCGTAGAGCACTACTGCTAAACACTCTTCAAATCCGAGCCAGCCGGTGCTTGGGCAGGCACTGCGGGCGCTCCAGGAACCCTGTACCCTGACTTCATACCCTGGTTCACTGTAGCACCAGTCACTTATAAAAGAAGGATCCAGAGGTGCCCCAGCTCAGCTATGATGAAATGCACATTTCTGAGGAGTTCCTGGGAACCAGTGGAGGAAATCTGTGAAGTCACCATGGTGCTTGCTTTCAGGAGATGGGTTCTCTCCTTACCCAGGCACTAATGTAAGCATTAGTCTTAGTTTCTTCAAGGAGAAAGCGTAAATGCTGGTGAATAGTTCACTGTGAGAGTGCAAGAAGAAAGAGCTGCATATTTCCAGCATCCCTTCTGGTTACCCTGCATTGAACTTCTTGCCAATATCCACCTACAACTACGAGGCAGCGCTAATCCTGGCAGGTTTCCTAACAAGATCTCGAGTTGCAGTGTGTTTGGCAGAGTTTGCTGGTTTGTGCAACTGCCTAGGAAGAGCCAGCTCCGAAAAAAAGTGGGTGGATGATACCAGCCTTTGCCCTGTCTTCTTTATGCTCTATCAGAACAGAGATGCTGGAAGACATCACGGTAATCTCTTGCAACTACCCACATGGCAGATGGATTTTTTTGGTGACAAACAATTCTTTTATCTTTTGATACAAGAGAGGTGGCAAGAGAAAGATTACTTGATCTGAAGAAAGGAAGACTGAAGATTTGACAGAATATTTTTTTCTCTCCATGTGAGGTCTGTAACATCATGGTGGCATTGACAGAGACTAATTTGTTGTTGTCTCTTCCAGCAAAAGAACTAGGGAACATCAAACGAAAACACCAGGATGCAGGTTTAAAAATTAAATAAAGGGAATTGCCTCTTCACACACATCATAGTTGCATTATGGAAGTCCTCACAGCCAGAGAGTGTGGATTCAACACATTTAGTGAGGGCTTAAGGGGCGGCACATTCACAGAAGGGAAATCCACTCATGTTTATTAATTACAATGAACTCCCTTCTGGCTCTGGAAGTCACTGGTCTGTAAATGGTTGCAGACTAGATGAGGAAATTGTGAAAACTTCTTGTTCTGTTCTAATACTAAGTACCTCTCTTTTAGTCACTGTCAGATATACTTGGCTAGACAGACCTTTGGTGTGACTACATGCCTCCAGTACATTCTTCTATCAGGTGTGACAGTGGACAAGCCTCAGCTGTGGAACAAACCAGAGAGAACCTGGGCTGAAGGCACTCTGCCATATCCCTAGCCTGAAGCAAAAGATCACTTTGGATAAAAGGCCCTGGGAGGTAGAGAAGAAGTGTGAAACCTTTTTACTTTCACGTTCGTATAGCAATCCATGTGCTCATGGGAAGGTGAGAGGTTTGGGTTTCATTTTCTTTTTTTACTATTGCCCCCTCTCTTCCACCACTGCAGATAAGTAGATGACTGGATGACTGCTACCATATTTGACATCAATTCACAGACTTCTTTGAGTGATCTTGGCTGGTCAGAAACATTTAAAAAAAAAAAAAAGCTGAGAAGGGGAAGGACCTGGATAAGATAACCCTTTTGGCTACCTGCTCCCAAAGTGTTTCATTCACTTCTACTGGTAAAAAGTAATGCCCCTTGTTAAAGTCAACTACTTTAACAAATGACTTTATTAATTTAAAATGTATTACCCTATTTATAAAACAGCTGGCCTTGTTAAACCAGCCTGACTGCTAATAAAACAGCCATGAAAAATGTCCGTGGTGTGTGTCTTACAGGGCGTAGCTATCACTGAACCCCTGGGTGGGAGAGAAGTATTGGCGCCTGAAGTTGGACACACACAGAAAAACCCCTATGGTAAGCACAAGAACCAAAGTAAATAAATAGGTCTCATGTCACACCCTGAAGGTTGCCACCACTCAGCACTTGCCAAGGAAAGCACATTGCAGATACAGGGCCCTTACTTGCTGAGACAGGACTGCCACAACTACTCCCAGAAACAGGGCTAATCCATCAGACTCCAGATCGCTATGGGAAATCAAAAGCCAGAAATAAAGTCAGGAAAGTGATACAAAATTATTCTCAGGCAGGTCACCACAGGGAATATTTTTAGACTAGAAACAGTCTGCTGGATGTGGACTAGAATGCAAACACATAGCATGCACTATTTCACTAACACCAAGATCATCTGGAGATTTATTTCTCCATCTCCTTGCAGATCTGTTTAGTTCAGCCTGCCCCCTAATTGCATCTCAGAGATCAGAAAATGCCACTTTTGCCTGCTTTGCCTTGGCCTGTCCCTGCTTTGCCTTGGGCTGACAAGGCTGTATGAACACTCCTCTTCCTCTTCCTTCATCAGGAGAGATGCTAGTACTGAAGCGCAGGTCTGCTGAACAGCTAGGGACATGGAAAATGCTGCTATTAAAGGCTTTCCTAACAATGTAATTTCTTGACAGACAAGGTCGCCATTGTATTTACTCGCTTGAAAAAGGAAACATGACAGTATCAACTGAGTGCTTTTAAAGAAACCTGCAGCTTCCAGGAGTGCCAGCACCTACTGTCCAATGTACTTGCCTTTGGCCCATAAGAGCATCCAGAGAATTCAGAATAAGCTCTGGGCAGAGAAGTTACCAGTCAAATACCAAGCTAAGAATTTGACTCTAATAAAATCTGCCAGTGTGATGCTATATGAGAATGCTCCTTTAATTCAAAGCATCTCATTGCTGCCTGTGTTTTTTTCTGAGAAAAAAAGAAGAAGTGTTTCTTAACTGGCTTTTTATCAGGAATTGCACCTGAAGCAAAAGAGAACCCCACAGTTATCAAAAAGGATTGTGTTCTTACCGAGGAAGCAATTCTGTCCCCTACCACTGCACCTACCCATCTCATACCTGCAGACAAGGTGCACATCCAAGCACATTTTTCATAAAGCCACCTGTGCTGCACTCCCAAGGACATGTCCCCTTCAGTGCATTTGCCACCACTTGCAGCTTCTGGGCAGGAACTTCTCATGTTGTAGTCCTTAAACCTCAAATGTTCTGCATCAGTCTGGAGAAATCACCAGCAGTTTCTTATGGCTTTGTATTCATATCCACTTCAAACATGGAGGTGAGAAGGTGGAATTGTGCCACACCAAGGAACACTGTCAGCAATCTACATATTTTGAAGAAGGCATTTCTTTAACAGCTTATATTTTCTCAGATCGTAACATGAATCAAGGAGAAGTCAATGGCAAGTATGGCACACCTGAATTTTCACCTTTGGAAGCACCAACTCAGACTTTTCCCTTAGATGCCCTTCTAGTTGTTGCTTCAAACTGTACCAAAACATCTATGAAACCAAGTCAATATCTACAGCTGTCTGTACTCAAGAGGTTCATAAGTGATACTGCGTTTTTCAGGTAGCTCTGCAAACCATATATTCATACCCACTTTAAAATAAAGAAACCCTCTGCCCTGAATACCATTGGCAGTACGAGTAGTATCAGACATAGCAGTCCTTGGAAACGGATAATATCTGTCCTCTGCTTGGTCGTTTTAGATAGAAAAAGAAGTTTTTTCCTCGTTATGAAGTTACAGACCCAATGAGGCCTGTTCAACTATCCTCATGTCCTCTGGGTGCTCGTTCATCAACGCATGCCCTTGTGCTCCACATCACTACCATCAGCGTCCCAGATCACTGTCCCAGATTTGTATCCTCTTGACAATTCTTCTCAAAACTGCAGAGAAACTCACTCCTACCTTAGTTCTGTCGAAGCAATCACTGTTTGCTAAACCCTCCGTGCCACCACAGCAGCCGAGCTGTGGCAGGAGGTCATAGGCACAGGACAAGGCAGCAGGGCAGACCCCCGGGATCAGCAGTGCCATAGCTGGAGCACCACACCTGCCCAGACATGGGTTCCCCAGACCCTGCAGATAACCAACCAGTGCTGCCTTGTGGGGATTTCTGCCAGCCTGGGACACACATGGTGCTGTCTTCCTTTCCCTCCTCCCTCCCTCCCTATCTCCCTTCCTATTTTGTCCCAACCTGCAGTGAGCTTTACTTGATACTTTGTGTGCCACTAGCTAAAATGTGCAGAGTGGATCAGAGGTGGATACTTTTTAAGTGGATACTTTTTCTGTCTTTATTAATCTCTTCAAGCTCTGTTAATTGCAGCCTGGAAACCTTTTCCACACTAGTGGCTGGTATTATTTTATCCTTTCCCTGCAGAGTTCATGTGTCTTTGCTATTTACAGGTATTTCTTTAGGGTTGAATCTAAATTCCTCTAAATTTTCCTGTTCCTCTAAATTTTTCCTGGGATATAAAGTCACATGTTCCACAGATTATCTGACCATCCATCCCTCTTCTGCTTCTTGAATCAAATCAGAAAAAAAACCGAACAACTTTCCAGTACCTGAAGGGGGCCTACGAGAAGTCTGGAGAGTGAGTTTTCACAAGGGCGTATAGCAATAGGATGACGGGTAACAGTTTTAAACTGAAAAAGGCTAGATTTAGATTGGATATGAGGAAGAAATTCTTTTCTCTGAGGGTGGTGAGACACTGGCACAGGTTACCCAGGGAAGTTGCAGCTGCCTCCTCCCTGGAAGTGTTAAAGGTCAGGTTGGATAGGGCTTGGAGCAATCTGGTCTAGTGGGAGGTATCCCTGACGATAGCAGGGGGGTTGTAACTAGATGATCTTTAAGCTCACTTCCAACCCAAACCATTCTATGATTTTATGACTATACTTTTTTTTATATACACCCAAAAAGTACATTCCAGGCCATTAAAAACCGATGCAACAGAAAGCAATACTGCAGATTCACCAGCTTGTCATCTCCTCCAGCATTCTACCACTAGCCAATAAAATTAAGAAAAGCTTTCTAACTTTTTTTTTTTTTCTCCTATGGTCCTCTCAGCACTCAGGCTCTGTTCTTGCTTCCATGTGCACATAAGCATTTTTTGCCAGGAAGCCCATTTCTTCATTTGTGCTGGTTGTATAGTCTTTCTAGGAATCGATACTTTGCTTTCCCTTTCTATTCCTTATTTGCTACATTGATCACTTCGGCTCTATTACATATACCAAGTACCAGAAAATATCAAGTTTCAGAAAAGATCAGAAAAGGCTGATTTCAGAAAGACCCAGGCTAATTCTCAGACCCTTCTCATGGAAGCACTGCAAAGACAGCTTGTATCTCACTCCGTGCACACAGACTGTCTTGCTGGTGCTCTCCAAAGTCCTCCCCTCTGTAACCTGTATCTTCCTTGAAGTTGAAGTAAATTACTCCACCTTGTGTTTTAGCAGTTCTTGTGGTTCCTCATAGACATACTGCTTCTCTGGTTCTTTCTTCAGCGTTGATAATTTGCCCTCCAGTAGGAATGTCCCTTTACACCGCTGTGACAAAAAATCATCTCCTTTTATTCAAGGGAAAGGAAAAAATGTGGATGCAAATCATAAGCATTTTATATTTCATTTTTCCTGCATACATGTGAAAAGCAGGCAGAAAAGCAAGCACAGCAGACCAGCATTGTAAATAATTCAGGGATATGAAAGTTACAGAAGCATCCACAGAAGCAGTATTATATTTTAAACAGCTTTCAGTCTTAATGTTTTCAGTAATTAGGGAACAGCTATGTCTGCCACTTACTCTAAAAAGCATCACTCTCATCAGTAAGTACATTATTCCTCAGCTGACTAAACACAATTTAGTAAGATTTCAAAAAGGACAACTGACTCCTGTGGTAGAATTTGGGTATGGCTCCTTAATAAGATTAATCATCAGCTCAGAGCTTCTGCCCCCAAATGAAGTGTGATGTATCACAAGGGCCATGCAATTGCAAAGTGACAGAAAATAACACTTCCCATGCCAAGAGGATTCTGTATGAAAGGGAGGAAGAGAGAAAAGGAAGGGTTTATACACATTAGTAAGTATATATCTGCCTCTAGATTTTCTCTTTCTATCAGCGTCAGCATCTCAGTAAATTTTGTAGCTCCAAAGAAGGAATATCCAAATCCAACCACAATTTACTGAAACATGAAGTTTCTGTAAGTTTTGATTAAACTTCTACTGCATTTCCAATTTATTTTTTTTAAAATGCAAAGTGTACTGAGTTTTATTGAGTAATAAGGAATTAAGAGATGTATTGAATTTTTAACTAGTTTATTCTTTGTACTTATCAGAAGGAACTTTTTTATTACAAAATCTAATCCTGCTAGTTGCAAAATATCTTGAAACTGTGGATATAAGCCCTGCAGCCACGTTTGCAGACAGACACCTTAGACTCCTCTCCTGGCACATAAACAGGAAAAGAATGAGATAAGAAGGTGCCACAGGGAGGCTGGCGGTGTTCCGGGAAAGGACAGATATCCTGGTGCACATCCGGAGCCCCAGGCATTATTTGAAGATTTCAGGTCACCTACATGTTAAGAGCCAAACAATATACCTGTTGTTTAACAAACTGTTGAAATGATTCACTGGATATTTATTTAGTAAGCTGCCAGTGTTTTCTGGACTTTTTTTTTTTTAAGGATTATTTCCATCATCTTTTATTGCTTTGCCAGTTTAGTTTTTATGCTGCATTCTGAAAACAGCTGAAGTATTTGCTTAATGTTTTCAGAAAAATGCACTCCTACTCTTAATTTATTTTAATATTTACTGATGTTCCAAGACACATGGCAAGAAAAGCAATTAGAGACACTGTGATCTTTCCCCATATGCATTCAATTTCTCTATTTACCACAACAGTTTGGGTCCCAAATGTAGGTTTTATCATTTTTCCAGAAAATAATTCAACAAGGTGTTCTTAACACTGGGTTGAGGGTGGTTTCTCTATCAAGAGTTTGCCTCCTAAAAGTTTTACAAAGCAAAGTCACTTTTTAGTTAATTTTCATTCTCTTCAGAAATAAACATAGTAACTTAATAGCATAAGCAGCAAAGAACAACACTGTAGTTCAACAGTACAGTAAATCCATCCTAATGTAGGATGGATTGTAGAACCAGATATTTTTTAAAAACCCACATCATACAAATGCTGAACTAACATAAACTTAACAGCTTTATTATTTAAAACAAGTTGCAAGTTAACTTTGTACCATCAAGTTTTAGAAGACATCAGGTCTTATCTGCTCTCCTGCAGCCAGCATGTAAGCACAGAGCTGCCAAACTCTTCATTGCATGTTCTGGTGACTTCAGCAGTGAAGTGAGCCCACATGTGATCTCGATGCCCTCTGTGTTGCTTTATGGTACAGTAATAACATATATTCAATATTAACAGTTATAGGCTAGGTAGTGTTAAAATAACCCCTGGTTTTAACGAGCTGAGGCATTAGGAAACACTTCCTTCATGAGTCAGGCTATCATCCATTAGCCTGTGCACCATGTCCTCGCATCAGACAGGAGGAGTTCAAAATTTAATGTCAAGTCTGCTCTTGGTTCATCTTGTCTTTTAGCACAGCCAGTTGCTATCCAACCCAGGATAGCCTCAGATCTCCTTTTATACCCACTGAGATTATCTGAATGCAGAGCAAGAACAGATTCTGCCTGTCCCACTTTGCTCTCAATTCCTTGCTTTTTAAGGTCTGAAAGCAACCTAAAGCCCTCATACCTGTAAATATGCTGGCTGGGAGAGCCTCGATCAGAGTTTATTTGCAAGGGAAGGGATACTCTCATAGAAGGTAGCAAGGAAACAGTCTTTAAAAGCAAGTAAGTGTTATCTACCGTCATATTTGTATGGATTTATAACTCGATCACATGTCATTCATATTACCTGGTCTTGGAAATGAAAACTTTAATGTTTAATGAAAACATTAAACCATGTCTAACTTAGAGCTGTTAATGTAGATGGATTCAAATCTTCATCCTGGGAAGCAATGAAAAGCAGAAATGCAGAAATTAATAAATAACTGCCTACAACAGGCTTCATTAGCCACATACGTATCTCATTTCACAACTGCAAGTCTGCAGTACCAATCAGGTATCTCACCAGGAAGAAAAGACCCAACAGAACGATGACTTGCTTTCTTTCTCGTCCTTTAGTGCTACATGACTAAACTCAACGTGTGGTGCCACATCTGTTTTTCCCTACCTTTATCATGGATTCACAGTTTACATACCTGACAAGGGCATGCAGATAGCCCTTGCGCGAAGATTTGCTTAATGTTCTCCAACAGTTCACAAACTCAAATGACCTGTGCAAAGTGGGAGATAGGTAAAAGCAGGCTAAATCCTCCTGCAATTTTATGGGAAGCCAGATGAAGGATTTGATGTCAGATAACCTGGCGGACAAAAGGGTTTATTTGAACTTGGTCACTCGATCCAATTCACAGCACAGTCACACAAACACTTGTGCCTGTACGAGCCAAGGGGGAAAAGGGTGTGTTATAGCTCTGCCTGTCTTGGCAGCAGCACTGGCTTATTTCTATTTAAACTGTATGTAAAAGTATGTCTTAATAGCCCTTGAGCAATTTTATTTAGTCTCCTGAGTCACACGCACATCACACAGGTTTTTGCTGCTGTCCAGACTGGAGACACTTCATAAACAAAGCATGAGTCCTCACACAGGATGGAAAGTTATGGTATGTCTGATGAAATATTCAGTGATCCGATGGCTGCATCTAATGGCTCTATTTTCAGAAATACTTGTAGTCCAGTAGTCAGAGCAGAGGATTGTTGACATATGCAACCAACATGAGAGAAGCAAATAAATGAATTAGTCTCTGTACACCAGTGTCATCAACTTTCATAAACTTAAGTAAGCTCTCAGGATGAGATCTAATCTTTTGATTGCCTGTCTACAAAAAATAACTTGCAAAAACTTAAGATTCTTGAGATTCATAAAATCATTAACAAATGTAATATAAAGCTGCAATACAAACCAAATAATGTGATGTATGTTAACAGGGTGGCTGTCCATTCTATCCTGTGTATTTGCAGGGCTGCTAAGAGATACCATGCTTGCACTACAAGAGAAGTCCTTATCCGGAGTGCATTCATTTTCTTTCTCTCTTCTGCCCCTAATCCTTACCTCTACCTATCATGTGATAAACCACAGAATAAAGTATACGTGCTGTTGACTTAGAGCAGCCAAATTACACATTTTGTTAGTTGCTCTTCCCAATGATGTAAATGGCAGAACTTGTTTTTCACGTGTGGCTGAAGATGTAAGGACCAAGAACCACCTTCCTCCTTGACTTCTTTGCATTTATATTTTCCAACCCCCCCTGTCTTGCTGGTGCTGATTTCCCCACTCAGTCTTTGATCTTGTCTGTAATCTTTGTACACAGCTATTTGTTCCTCTTCCCTTCTCTGTTCATTCTTTCCACCTCACAGCAGATAAAGTGGTACAGATCCACTGAGGTAGTTCCCTTCCTTACCAGACAACAAGCTAGAAACCCATTTCTGATGCTGCTCTGATGGCTGTGGTTAGAGCAGTGTTACACACACCTAATCACTCCAGCTCCATTTCAGGTCAGGACAAAATGAACAAAATGCCTCCCAGGCATCTATGTATCACACTGTCCAAAGGCAGCAGCTGATGCACCATCTCAGGAGGCCCGATAGCAGGATTCAGTCCCTGCTCATGCATTAAATATCAGAATCACAAGGGGCTGCTACCTTTTAAATCCAGCCAACCATAAAAGGATCCTCGGCATCAGTTATTTCATATGTGAAGGAATGAACAATTAAGAGGCACTAGGTATTCTGTACAAGGATTAAATCTTTAGTTAGGAGCAGAACAACAACTAACAGATCAAGACTTCCATATGTAAGAAAAAGCTTAGAAGAGCCAAAGATCTGTCACTCAGACGTATGCAGAGCACGCTAGCAGCGGAGGTCTGACATGCAAAGCACTCAGCCCCTGGTCCTGAGTCATGGCTCTCCGCTGGGTAACGTGCTCATCGCACAGGCATGTCCCTGCCTTGCACAGGACTCACACAACTGTCCTGCTTTCCCCCCACTGATAGCACATTACAGGCAGATGGAGACCCTCCTTTTCACTTTGATTTTACAAGCTGCTCCAGGATGAAACATGCCACTCAGTTAAACAGGGCTGCACTCAGGCTGTGGCATTTGACTTGCAGTAGCTGCAAGGTGCCACATCGGTGCAAATGAAACAATACAATTATTTTGTTCCAATGACTTAATGCTGCACAAACAGAAGCTGACTAAATATAGATCATGCTTGCTAAATCACTTTCCATAGGTGAAGCCTGCTGAAATCCCTGCTCTCACTGAAGCTGCAAGCTCGCTGCGGTCCCTGGCAGCCCCTCCAAGGGGGCTCGGTGCTGCCAGCTCTGCTGGGGCTCACTGAGATCAGCTGGGCACACACAGCATGATCCACACCTACCCAGGCACAACAAGACGTGCCACTTCTTCCCCACTCCAGAAATCTTTGTGATATAGCCCAGTGATGGAGAGTGGCCTTGCTGCCCACAAACACATGCAAGGTCTGTAATACAGCTGGCAGCTGCACCTTCCTCCTTAACACCTGACTACTCTGAAGTGCCAATGGCACAGTCAGAAGTCCTCTTATCCTTATTAGTGGGAGGAAAAGTACTACAGATATACCTGAGGCTAAGAGGTGGATCCATCATTTGAGGCAAGGATGTGAAAACAAGAAAAATCAGAGAACAGCTTTTGAAGACAAAGTCCCTTTGAATACTCAGCTTACTAAACTGAACTAAACACCTGAAGACAGATGATGGAAAAGCCCTCTGTCCACCTCTACTTATGAATGTGTCCTCGCTACCATAGGATGAAGCATTTCAGCATCAGTCACAACCAATATTCTCTGAGGAGCAATCAACTGTAGTTGGCATTTGCCAGCTGCGGGAACGGCAGCCCAAAGGGCAGCATGCAGAGCAGGCATAGGGCTCAGGTGCAGTTCTTGGCCTCTGGAAAGACATTCCTGAGCACTTGCAACACAGCATTCCTTCTAAACACGGCAGGCAGTTCTCTAACATCACTAAGGTTTGGTGACATAAAAATCACTTGTATTTCCTCCTTCAGTTCTTTTTAAAACCTAGCCTATTTTAGAGAAAAGCCATTGATTTAATGATTGGTAATTATCCATTAACATCTTACCTGCCTTAGCTTATTAATATTTTTCAGGTCTCATTTGGAACTGCAAACAGGCAGAGTTCAAGAAGAGCAGTCTGAAAACACAAACCACGCAAATGCACATCAGGTCACTCCTCATGCAGTCACTGTATGGAAGGGACCTCTGGAAGCCCGTATCCCACAATGTCTTTTCCTAGGATGTGCTCCAGTCACCTAACCTCCACTGGACCCTCTCCACATCCCTCTTGACCTGGAGTGGCAGGAAAAAACTGGATACAACACTTCAAATGTGGCCTTCTCAGTAAACGAGTAGCGAGGCATGATAACTTCCCACAATCTGCTGGCCATGACCTTCCTAATGTAGCCTCACTGAGGGTTTGCCCTATTCTCAATCAGGGTGCACTGTTGGGTTGTTTGCAACGCCTGGCAACTTTGGACACCCAGGGTAATACCCACATCCGTATCAGCCAGGCTACAAGTCATACAGTCACTTCCCAGTCTCTACCAATACAAGCAGTTGTTCTGGCCAAGGTGCAAACCATTTTGCTTTTTCTTTCTGAACTCCATGAGCTTCATGTTGGCCTTGTCCCCAGGTTTATCCCTCTGGATTCAGATTCTCCCATTTGCCATGTGAGCTGCTCCTCCTAATTAGTGCCATCAGCACTTCTGGGGAAGGCACAGTCTGTATCTTCACCAGCCTGCTGATGAAAATGTCAAGCAACATGGACCCAGGCATCAAGCCCTGAGTACTCTGTTTAGTGTACTTGGTGCCAGCTGGATGCCAGCCCTTTGATCTCCCAGAGTCCAGCCAAAGGTGATCCCGTCAGTTTTCAACCCACCTAACAATCTGTTCAACCAGATTGTGTCTGCTGTATCAGAAAGGCCATTTCCCACTGGCAGAATTTGGCAACTTTGAATCTTTCCTGCGCTGGCAAGGATGAAAATACACAGATGGAGAGCAAAACCATGATATCTCTGAATTTAATTTTTAAATTCCAAAACAATCTGAGACCTAGGATTGCAGAGTTCAGCATTGAACTGTACCATGAAATTTCTCAGCACAAGAACAGCAGTCTGTACGGCCTTTAGCTTAGTAAAAAGGATGATGCTGTTCACAGATGAAATTGAGATCCAACAGAAATTCAGGTGCATTTTAGAGACAACTTGCAAGAATTAGATCGAGTAATTCCCAGTATCAACAACTGCCATTTAAACTTTACTTCCCAAACCAAATAACATCTTCTCTTTACTGTGGCCTTGTTAACAGTTAATAATGTCACGTTTTCAACACCACAGCACTTGTAGGAAGATATTATGTAGTTTTCAGAGAAGCCACTAAAAAGAGTAACTCTCATGTGATCCAAACTTGAAGAGTAAAAATGGTAGCATAAACACATCGACTGACTCCAGTGAGAACTGCGTGTTCAGATGAAGAGATTACCATTTTGGGTGTACGTACACAAATTAGTAATTACGAGTAATTGCTTTCAGCTGCATTTGCTGTTTTTTAAAAAAATAATTACTTGTAATTAACACTAATTTAAGGACAGATGAAAGCCCATGTTGGTGCTGAGAGAAGACATGCCTGACAGAAAACAGCTACCTCAAATGCAGCTCCAGTGGTGTCAGCTAGAATATTTCTGCCGTGTTCCCAAACCAAAATTACAACAGCTTTAATCTCTCTGTCTTCTCAGGCACTTCCTACCCATTAATCTTTCTCTTTGCCCATGGTCAGATCCTCAAAAAAGGTACAAGAGAGGAAGAAACTCATTGTGCTTCCTATTACTCCACACGTGCTGCCAGATACCAGCCAGACACTACTCCTTGGTATCTACCCATATCCTCACATGATGGCACAGGATGGGCAGGTGTGAAGTGACCCACAGCCTGTGACCCACACCGCCCCGCCATGCACGCTCTTCTATGGCTACATGAAACCAGATAACAGACCTGAGATTAAAATGAGTTCGCTGGAAGATTTCCACGCCATTCCACATAATCTGCCCTGACAACACTTCCTGCCTTGAAATAAAAACCATCCGGCTCCGGGCAGCCCTGGTTGCGTTCCTCCGTGTATCCCTGTGCGAGGTGAGATCGTGCATGGCTGCACAATGGGCAGGGCAGTCGGTTGGTTGTGTCCAGTTGAACCTCCAGTGCGTGACAAGCAGGAAAACCAGTGAAGTGCCAGGGCTATGGGGGGGAAGAAGCTACTTGGCCGTTACAGAAGCATGGCCCTGTGGATCTCCTGGGGTCAGTGAGGAGGTACATGGGACAAGCTGCCATGCCTGGTCAGTATTTCAGCCAAAGGCACATCATCGCATGAGTACCCTCCCCACATGTCACAACTCTTTGTTGTTCAAAGCACTTTGAAGCAGTATTGTCAAAAGTGCACCTACTCCAATACCCCACCCTGTAGAAGCGCGTACCTGTTGCAGGCTTAAATGCATCACACTTGTAGATTTACTCTAAAGAAACGTGCTCCCAGCATCTGGTTACCTGAACTGTAAAACCTTCACGCAGGGTGGTTTAGTGGGCGTTTTTCTGGACAGCGATAAGGCTGGATCAGAACTAAATGTCCATCTGACACAGAATCTCATCTGCTGATAGCACATATTTGTCAGTACACAGGACAAAGGACAACAGGGACCAGTTCTCAGTTCAGCTTCAGATTAACAAACACCAGCCAAGTCAAGAAGCCCAAAGCCCAAGTCAGTGATGCATCTGTCCTGCAAGGCATGCCCATTTGTCTCCACTATATTCCCTTCTTTTGACTACTGTCGTATTGGTTGTCTTTTTTATCACCAGTCTAACCAACATTTATATTTGGTCAAATGGGCAGCATTCAACAAGAGAGAAACATATTCCTGGACCCACAGGAGCACTCCCCAAGTTCTCCAGCCCCACTTCACTAAGCAGGCACTGAGGTTCCCTGCTGGGGCTGGAGCTGGGACTTGGGTTAATTGCCCAGTTTCCCACACCACTCCAGCACACATCTGGGTTCACCACCTATCACCTTTACTAGTGGGGCTGAGCAGATTTAAGCCCTTGCAGTATAACTACTTGTGCATGGTTCATGTGGCTTCCTTCGAAAAAAAGGGTCTAGTAAGTATTATTCTGGAGCCCCAACTAGGCATCCACACTCTTTGGATGGTGGAGAAGCTCAGAGATCTCATTTGATCTCCGTTTCCCCTCTTATTTCTACAGTCTCAAGTTCAGGAGTCTTTTATTAATAAAAGGCTAGACCCTTATAGTCATCTGAGAGGCTCAAACAGGCTCAGAAGAGAATTCAGCCATTTTTACCACCAAAACTTCACAGCAAACAGGTTTCACCAAAAATAGGATTTGCAATATGTTATTCAGACATTTCTGACGCTTTTTGGAGCAAAGTAAGGCCCCAGTCATGACTGTGATTTTCAGTTTAGCCCTGGGTAAGACATTTAAACTCTTCACACTCCCTCTATTCTACTGATACTGAAATGAACATCCCTTACCTGTTACACGCACTGTGTGGAAACCATTAACAAAGCTCCCTTTTCGTGCTTCCTCACCCTCCCCCCACGACATTTCAGGAAATGCTGAAAACCTGTAGCAGTCCTTGGACTCCACCGCCCCAGGTCCCCGGGTTCCAGGAGCTGGAGAAGGCGAGAGGAAGGCGTCCTCCAGGGTGCAGGAAAACAGGAATTTCCCTTTAGGGATCGGCTGCAGAGAATTACCTGGTTGCTTAGAAACATGAGATTAACTAAAGCTCAGTTTTCCCCTTCCTTCACACATGCACTTAAGGAGAGGCCATAAATCGCCGCCTTGGGAGACTCAGGACAGACCATCTGTGGAGCGAGACGTGGGGTCACCATGCCGGGGCAGGCAGTGGGCAGGGGGGAGGATGAGCTCTCTGCTCCCCTTCCCCCGTCCCAGCCTGCATTCAGACCCTTTGGTTTGCAATGAAAAGTTTCTTCTCGCCAAGTTCCAGCCACCAGAATGAGAGTCAATTGTGCAGCTCTGCAGCCCAATCTCCTGTGCCAGGATTTTGGCTCTGATGACAATCAGTTGAGGGAATGCAGCTCGGGCAAAGGAAATAAGCATCCAACAAGAACGAACAGCTGATATTTAAAGCAGATTATATTTTAAGCAAAAATGACATTAATTTCTGTGTCTCTCAGTAACGTGAGCTGCCAAAACATCAGTGACTGGCAGCAATAAACACACTCGCTGCCTAGTTGCATCTCCCATACCTCAAGGAGTCCAAAAGAAAGACTGATGAGAAACATGGAGACCCAATTACTGCTTTGCTTACCTACCTGCACATAACATGGAAGTAGGAAAAACAATCTCGATAAAGCAGATGTGGACTTAATCTCACATAGTTTATGGTCAAACCAGTTTAACATGTAAAAGCACCATCACTAATGCAAACATGAGAGCAGAGCCCACAATGTGTGCTCAAGAGTGTTAACAAAGTCTCTGCAAGAAGAATTCTTCCCAAGCCTGATGTAACAGGTCAAAGGGCAAATTAACTGAGATCTGCCTATAAAGTAACAGAATTTGGAAGATGATACCGGAAAATGTCCCTAATTTAGATGATTTCACATTCATTCACATTCACAGGCATCAGGCCTCAGACACAGAGTGGAAGGGATACACTCAGTAGTACGTACCTAATAATCTTGTGGACAAGAGCCAGTGGTGTGGCTATCATTATGCTGGATAGCTATTACAAACTGAGGGTTAATTATTAGCAGAGCAGATTTTAAATCAAAGAGAATTTGATCCAGACTGCATAGCTATAGCTATACACACACACACACAAAGCTACTCCCCTGAAGCACTTCCAGTCTCCTTCCAGGCAAGTTCAACATAGTTTAGACATGTACAAGGTTGGACACCATGCTGAGGTAGAAGTGACAAGGAGACTGTAGCCAGTTGGCTCTTGAAAAGAGTTAGCACTGATGTATGGGGGCTTTCCACTGGGATTTTTGCAATATCCCTTAAATGGTTGTTTAAAAACAGTTAACATCACTAGAACAAGGTTACACTTTGTGTACTATTCAAGTTCTGCACTCAAAAATCCTCTCTTTGACCTAGGAAAGATTTTTACTTTTTTTTCAGAGAAGAAGGACTAGAGTTGCCTTCTGTTCCACGCTTGCATGCTTTGCTATGAAAAGCAATGAGCTCTGCAAGGACAGGTTTGCAGCTACCAGAGCTCCAATTTTGTGAGCAGTTATTTAATGATATTTAATGATTTCAGACTGGTGGGATGGGGAAGAGGAGGACGAGGGAACAAAGTAAGAACACAGAAAAAACACCAAAAACTGAAATCACCCAACAACTTCTTTTAGATTAACAGAGACTTAAGATTTAGTTGAGTCATTTGTTCTTCTCAACAGCAAAATGCTCTTTGGGCATGAATGAATCTCTGACAAGTAAGTCAGAGCACCCTGCCTTGCTCCAGAGATGAACATCCCAACCATACCGAAAAAGTTTTTTTCACTTAGTTGTGACATTAATTCAGCATTAACCTGACTGACTCAGTTCTAACAACCACAGATTTACCTGTGCATAAGCACTTGATATTCAACCTGCATTAGGACAGAAAACAAGGAATGCAGGTAGGCAGATAAGGCTGAATTCAGAATCCGCAGTGGAAGAGAAGAACCGATTCTCGCTGGTAACGTTATGGTCTTTGCCCAAAGCAGTGCAGATGTGCAAACTTGGAGGTTTCCAAGGCAGACACGGTGAGCAAGGACCACATATGATTAATAGATGGACCACACTCTTCTATAAACACCACAAAAAAAAAAAAAAAAAGAAAGAAGTTTGTGCCAATAAAATGAAATAAAAATGACGAGCCAAGCTGCCTAAACAAGGCAGCGTTTATATAGGATGGGGGGGGCTCAGCTGAGAACACTCTGCCCTTTTATTTGCTCTCATATCGTGTGCGGTGCATAAACACAGGCTGACGTGACCAAGGGCTCCCTGCGAGCGAGCAGGGCAACTTTCCTCTGGCAGAGAAGGATTAGTGCTTGCTGACTCTGTCAAAAGGAAATCGGGGTGACCTCCGCCTCCCCCTGCACTCCTGGCATCCCAGTAGCAGCAGGGCTTACACTGTAGTTTGCAGTGTTTACATTGCTGGCCCCAAATCTTTCTCTGTGTCTGCAGAGTTACAGCAGAGGCAGAAACCGAGCCTAATTCTCTCACAGCTAAAGAGAGTCCTTTCCTCTTCCCAGCATTTAGCATTTCACATTCTCACATACCACAAACAACCATGGAAGACAGGGAAAAATCACGGCTCCAGAGGAAGTCTGCACGATTAGCTGAGGGGATCCAACTTCCAGACAGCTAGGGCTTAAGAGAGAGAAATGCCACCCATTAAGCCAAAACTGTAAAGAGAGTCTCGGGGGTCCTACAAGACAGGGCAGCTAGGTTCAGGAATCACATCCAGCCACTACAGAGAGCCACAACTCAAGGTGTTTGCCATTAACAGTCACAGCTATGAGAAACGCACAGCTTTAATGAGGACTAAGTCAACATGAGGGACCTTCCAGGCACGTAATACCAGCAGTTACAGTGACTGCAGAGAGGAATAGACTACATTTTCATCAAGGAAACATTTGTCAAAATAGTTTTTAAGTGAGCAGTCCAAACAACCTCCCTACTGTTTACACTGATGCTCTCCCAAACATGGCTCTTTCGTTACTAAATTGAATCTTGCTTTAGTAAATTAAAGCACATTTCCACATTGCTCTGCTAGCCATCGCAAGAACAGAAAAGGTGAATTCAATGCTGTGACTGCTCCCGGGAACATCTGATCCTGGAACAATGTCGACAGCCTGGCAAGGGCTTGGGAAACACTCAGGCATCTCCCAGCCTTCACTCCTGCCCCATCCCGGGAGTTTTCCTCAAGTGCGTTCCATACATAAATAAACTAAGGTAGGATGAACTTCAAATAGGCCTTGCCCTACACAGTCAAATAAGCTAGGGGAAATGTATGTATGATTTGTCATATTTACATTTCAATCAATGAAACTTCTTGTTTTGATGCATTATACATGCTGGAATTACTAAGAAGCCTGAAAACCAGATAGGCACATTTTATGCATTGCTTTTTAATCATGAAACACTGCTGGGTGACTTTGTTCAGGGACCAGGCAGATGCCGGAGAAGTCACATTATAGCAGCATAGCTAAACAATCTTCTCCTGTCTGTCATTTTAGTTTAATCCATTCATTTGCTATTTGCTACCTACGAAGGCCAAAATTTCACATTTTGCAACTGAAGTAAGGCTAAGCCATGGCTGTGCTTTTTGATTACTTGTCATTCTCAGTCAGTCACTGCTGTAATCTTATTTATTTGTAGTCATGATATTGGAGCAATCATGTATTGTCAAGAGATTACTCTGTGTAAATGAAAGAACATATTTTTTCTCAGTGGTCACAAATTAGTGAACAAAAGCGATGTATGCAAGGCTATAAATAATCTGGTTTATACAAATTAACCTTGAATTTGTTTGTTTCATTGCCTGCAATCTGGAAATATGACCACTTGCACTAGGCAAACCACTGACTTCTATTATTCAGATAACCCACCAAAAAAAAAAAAGTCTGAGGTGAGGTAGTAGCTTTTATTAGGCCAACAAACAGGAGTTGGAAAAACAACATGGCAATTTATCAGACAGCCTAATAAAAGACATTACCTCTCCCTACAAACCTTGCCTTGCTTATATCCTGGCAGCAACGTCAGTACCCAAATATTTCCCATCCTAACAATTAAATTTTATATTTACTGGAAGTCAGAGACCTCCAGCCTCAGTTTATAATTGACTTTTGTAACTGAACAAGACTTTCAGTGCAGAGGGGCAAAGAAAGCATGGGAACACTGGTACTGGAAACAAAGGTTGTATAATTTTGCCAGGATGGGCATCGGATCTGCAAGTTCCTCCACCCCCACACACTGCAATCCCAGCATCTGTGGAGAATCCCCAGCAGCAAAACGATGGGCCTTGGGACCAAATTACCTCCCAGCTGACACTGCCTGGAATTATCATCACCAGTGTGGGTGGGTCTGTATCCCAAATAACTGATCTGAGAGACAAGCTGGCTCCCTCGCAGGCGAGCCAGGATTCCTCGAGGACTCCTGAGAGGCGGCAGCAGCAGCAAGCTCCTGAAGTGGCTGAAAGCCATTTTTCATTCCACATTTGCTGTCACGGCACTGAATTTAGAAAGCATTTTCCGTGAAGTTGGAGGAATAATTGTATCCCATGGATAAGCAGATGAACAGGTAATGTACAGCAATGGAGCAGTGCAGGGATACCCAGGAGAGTTTAGGGAAGCAGAGGTTTCCTTGGAGCACCCCAAAATCTAGAAAAGACTAATAAACTGCTTCCAGGAACCAAGCACATTAAGGTATATAACTCTGCTTTGCCAACTGCACAGTAAACATGCTCCCCCCAGACATATGGCCCTTTTCCAGCATCCCTGTTATTAAGAAGAGATCAGGCAACCCCAGAGAGCTTCTTGTTGGGACAGAAATGCAGGGAAATACTCATTAATTTCTTCCCTAGCCTATTTTTGTTTAGAGTAGCCATACAACTCCTCCTCAACGCCTCAAGGCAATGACAAAAGCAAAAGCCAGAATTACACACAAATTAGCCTCAGCCCCACCACTCCAGCAGGACAGGGCTGTGTTCAGCCTTTCCAGCTAAACCACTCCTCTGCCTGCCTCTCCTGGCACAGCCTCCAGCACCAGCAGCTGTGATGAGACCAGCTCCACAGGTATTGATCCTGGTACAAGCACATACTTGGCTCAACGGCCTGAACCTGGAGGTCAGGGTCCCCTTCTCTGTCACCCTCACTGCCTGCTCTGCAGCCGCCTCCGCTGCCGGGACTTCGGTTGACTTCAAATGGGCAGCGATGGACCCATGCCACTAACAGCTTGTCTCAAGGAAAACACCAGCTGAGGTAATCCACCTCTGGAAAAAAGCCTCCGTAATTCAGTTTATAACTATAAACAGCTGAGGTAGAGCCACCTTCATTCTACAGAGGAACCACCACACCAGCAGTCAGAGTGGTTTAGTTAATCAACTTTCAGGGAAGTTAATTTGGATTAACTTTTGAGTGCACTCATGTAGACACACTCTACGCTATCCCGTAACTACACCGTATCAGAGTGGCAGTGGCCAGGTTCATTGCTCCATGGTACTGTAAATAAATGCTAAATCTGTGTTTTAACAGTATCAGGCAGGCAGCAGCTCTTGCTGCTGAATGCCCAGCAGATTGCTATTGCTCTCAGGACTCTCATCAGGGGAGATACTGAATAACCTAAAGATATTATTGTCTGGCAACAAGCATTTTCTTTCATAAACACCACCTGAGGGAAAAAAAAAAAAAAAGAAAAAAAGGAAGTTGTTCTATTGCAAAGAGATGACAAAAAGGCTTTCCTATTCCCCTGCTCTGGGCACAAGGCTGTTGAATTTTTGTATGAGCGAAAAATAAGACATTACACAATCTTCTGAAGAAGCGCGTTACAGAAATGGAAGGCAGGACACAGAATTAAATGTATAATTCATGGCTTGTGAGAGCCTTGAGGCAAGACCTTTCAGACTTGCTAATTGCTTTGCTGAGAAGTAAGCCAGAAGCCATAACAAGCCCTCCTACACCTAGGCAAATATATACATAAAGCTGTTGCAACATCCACCCAGGGGCTTCCACATCACCTGTGTCGCACAGATGTGCTGCTGGCCCACCTGACAACATGCCAACCGAAGACAAGTACATGGGCTATCAGGCTGATCTCAGGACCTGGATCTAATTCTGGTATGTATTTCTGTACATTCAGGATTTTGGATTGCAGGCAGACACATAAACTGCCTGCAGCCACATTGTAGCCCTTGGAGGACCCTCACTGCGTGCCCAGAGCCTTAGCGTGCAACTGTGCACGTGAGGCCAGCGGAGGTGTGCGGCTCCTCCACTGCAGCAGCCTGATTTAGCCCCACTGAGCTCAATGGCAAAAAATGCAGTGGGTGCAAGATCAGATCCTAGCTGCAGGCGAGGATATTAATATGACAAGAAGGGAGGATGAAGGCAAGTTTAACAGCTTATAGTTACAGAGTCTTGGGCATGTGCATAATTTGATGGAGCTAAGTCATGAATGCCCTTGGATTGTCTCATCCCAGCAGGCAAAATCATAGGCTTTTATCTACCTACATGTTCACATCTCTCCTATTCACATTCTCTAGTTTCAGAAACGCTATTCCAGCCAATTCTCTGATAATATCCTGCCAACCGCCGCCAGCCACGGCTGCTTCTACTTTGTTAGACCCCACCAGAAGTTAGCCTCCAGGAGCTAAGAGAGCCTTCACTATTGCTGTTTCCAATTTGTTACTGAATACAGTTAGACGCATTCACTGTGTCTTAAGAGAGATGGAATTGCCTCTAAAGCACAGGGATCCATTGCCTTCTTGCTCTGTCAGCTTCTCCAGCTACAGCCCCTCTGGAGCAGTCTTCCTCTTGCTGTCCTGTTGCCACCACCTTCCCCTGCAGCATCTTCAAAGAAGTCTAACCCTTCTATTGATACTCTGTATCCCTTGCCACAACACATCAGAAAAAATCTCTTTTTAAGGCCTTCCCTTCCACTTCGGTATTATCTACTGATATATAAAAATTACCTTAAAATCGCATTAACAAAATGTAGATCAACACCTTCCATAAAGCATCTTATCTCCATGAGGTTGCAGAACTACTGAAAGTGCAAGAAAACAGAATCTGTCCCTTAATTGTGCTGTGCTTACTCATATTACATTCATGAATTTACTGAAGCAGATTAAATTTTTACTGCTGATATATTTATTTATTTACTTAAAAAATGTTCTAGTTTTCAGGGTCAATAATATGAAAAAGCAGAAGGACTCGAGAGATGAAGAAAATATAAGATGGTTAAACATCCCTGGGTTTGATAGGTTTCATCTGGAAACCATCAATACTGGCTTGTGAAACTCAGTAGTATGAATGACGCTACCAATTATATGATAGCGGAATAAAGTTTCAGAGCAAGTAAAACATCTGTTTTGTGATATTTCAAATCATGTGACAGTGAAGAGAAAGACTGCTTTGCAACACCTCCTATGTAAGAACCTTAACTATTATCTGAAAATATAAAAGGCCTCACAATGAAGGTGGAAGAATTTAATGAGCTGTTCAAAAGTCCATGAGGAAGTACAATGAAGCTGAGGATCCCCAGATTTAGACCAGACTCAAAATGGCAATTTCTAGTGCTGAAGGTAAATAACCTCTAAGGTACTTTACAATTGAGAAGCAACACAACAGAAACCAAGCTGCAACCCATTCAACAGGCAACTCTCACCTGTACCATTTCAAATCTACCAATACCATTTTAACTCTAGCAATGTTGCTGTCCTTTACACACTCTCCAATTTAGGTTTTGACACCTAGAAGGGGCACACAAGGAACTCAGTTTCCTCAAGACCAGGGGCTTACAGCCCAAAAAAGCAAATTAAAGCCAAAGCGTGCGAAAGGTAAAGTGAGAACATCAGGAAAATGTCACTTAATCTTGTGAGTTCCACCTTTAATAAATTTTGATGGCTCCCACATTGGAAGTAAGGTAAATAACCATTAGCTGTAAGTACTGTTTGGTGTGGTTTTATTTTGTTCTGTGTCCTACCCCTTTGGTCCAAGTGAAAGAAGTCATTAAAAACAGAATGAGTCCATTGCAATTGCAACACAAAGGGCAGTCTTTCACTTCATACAAAGAATACTAGCACAGATGGTGAATCAACATTTTGCAGGAAAATCCATGTGCTTCCACATTAATGAGACACGGGTTAGAAGAACACAGTATTATACACTGTCGTCATTATGTCAAAAGTGATTTGTTGTCCAAGCTTAGGTATCCAGATGGCACCAAAAATACACCAAACTTTCTATAATCACAAAGCTTTCACTGTAATTAAAAAATGGTTTCAGAAAATATACTGGTTTCTCTGAGTATTCCCAGTTCACTTTTAACTCTGAATATGCCCTGTATTTTGCCTGCAATGGTTTAACAAGGAGGATGTACACACACTCAAAAACCTCAGAAGGCAGAGCTGGGGAGTGAGAGCGCAGGAGAGGGGGAGCTGCACAGGACCATCGCATTTCCAAAGCGTGGAGCAGAAGGAAGTAGGAAGCCAAGAGCTATATTGTGCTTCCCTGGTGGATACATCTGCAAGGTCTTCAGAAAAGACCCGGTCTCTGGAAGTCACGTCCACAGACCTGCATGCAGGATGGCACTGAAGCAAAACTAGGGAACTACGTAAGCCATGTTCATAGCTCTAAAAATAGCTCAAACTAGGAGCAGTGGCTGCTTCTGATTCAGATCAGGTTTAACCCCCCTCCCCTGCAATGGGGTTTATCCATATTGGAGCCAAAGCAATTGGACTTTATAACTAAGTCCCATTATTAACACACTTTCGTTCCTGAAAGGAGCCTCAAAAATCTTCAAAAAACACTTGCAGTGAAATAATTGCTTTCTTTTCACTTCACCCTAGCAGACTCCCACAGGTTCGACTGTTTTTTCTCTTCAAAGTAAATTGTACAGCCTCTCTTAAAAGGCTCACCTTTAAAAAAGCAGCCTAGAAAATACCAGGCTAAATCTGACATGTTTTTCCCTATGTTTCTAAGCCAGGGAAGGGTTTTTCTGGAAGAAGATGACACCTTTTCTACTCCAGTAGATTGAAAATCTGCTGCAGAAAAAAAAAAGGGGGGGGTGGGAAGAAAGAAAGAAGAAGAAAGGAATAAACTGCTGGTAGAATATGTGGGTGGCAGGATTCAGTCTTTAATCTGACAGGTGTATGTCAGCACTTCTCCACAAACATACCTATAAGGGACCTAATTGTTTTCCTCTTTGCATTGCTATAGGTTTGTACTGTTTTCTAATGATACCCCTTATTTTTAGGTTAGATTCCTGCCATCCTCTTTGCATGGTGTCCAAAAAGCTAACAGGTTAACAAAGCAAGGAAGACGATGCCTGTCTTCATCAATGCATTTGCCTTTCTAAGTGCCTCAAACAAATTCATCTTGAAATTAAAAATCGTATTGTCAACCATGCAACAGACAACGTGGTCCAAAGAGAGATTTAGACTGGTAATTAGGGAGCAGGCAGAGAAGGCGGCTGCTCAGCTGATGGATATAAATAGTAAAATCCTAGTCAACAGGATATTATTGTTCTTTGGGGTTCCCAAAGAAGCCTTAAGCAATGGATCAGCTCCTACACAAATGCTGATCATAAGTCAGCACCCATGTGCAATGGGGAGGCTCTGCCCAGGGAAGACTCAGGGCTATTTCAGAAATTACCAGGTCTCAGCACTTCCCATGCTCTGGTGGAAGGAATGACTGAGAGTGGGGGGAAAGGACTCAGCAAAGCACCTGTCACCTATTCATTCCTTTACATATTAATAACTCACCTCTACAAATCATGAGACTAAATAACTGCTTTCCTCTGTTCATGCCATGAAGACAAGCCTAGATGGAGATCACCAGACAAATATCAAAGAGCTTGAGAAACTGGGAAAACATAAGAAGAAAGAGTCTTCCAGGAGCAGGTCAGAATGGCTTAATTATCAAGCTGCAACTCAACAAGACACTGGCTACAACTGGCTTCAAGTCAAGGCAGCTTACACTCTCAGGCATCGCAGAGCTTCCATTATAAACTGCATTTCAAGGTGAGGCAATTAATTGCCTCATTCCTCTATGACCTTTGCAGTAAAGAAAAACAGAATCTTATTGCTGTCTTATTTCTAATTTTGTTTTTGTTAACTCTCTGACTTTTTTCTCTTGCAGAACATATCCTTACAGTAATCCGGGGCAGACAGACATCTCAGTTAGAACGAACTCTCCATTCATGCAGGATTAATATGTCTCATCTGTACCCTAAGCAAGCCCTCCCTTGGTTTTCCTCTCCACCCCCCTGAGCTCTTTCAGACCCATGCACAAGGGAGACAGGGTTGCACGAGAGTGGATACAGTACTGTTCCCTGTTAAAATAACATTTGGATGGCTCTGAGAACTGAACTGAAGAGTATGATTTGACAGCAAGTTCAGCCTGGGATAAAATTAAATCTGATTCATTTATGCATGCAAACTGAAAGATTTTATTAGCATACATTCCTCAAAGAAAACAAATTATAATTCCTGGAGATGTTCATCATGAATTACCCTCTTCCAGCTTCTAGTAGCAAGTTTTCTTCCTTTCCCAGCTGCACTTTATCTCCTTTCTAGAAACATATATTCAAACCAAAGCAAACAAAACTCCTGGAACAAACTCAGTGAACTGAAAGCACAGTAAGAAGTAGAGGGAGCACAGCTGACCTGGATCTTGTCTGAAGTAATTCCAAAGCACTTGGAGAAGAAAGGGTTTTACCTGAAGATGATAAATAGTAACTGATAAAGATTATCAACATGAAACTTCAAAAAACACATCTTCACAAATAGGGAGAAGTAGAAGAAAGCAGGTTGATTCCTTCCACAAACATTTTGTTCTTCTTGCATTAAAAAAAAACCCTAAGCCAAGCCAAAACGAAATCTGATTGCACTCAAGTTAGCCTTCACACCAGCTGCTGTGCGCTGGAGAGAACACCCACAAACACGAACAAACCCAGAAGGAAACCGCCTGCCACCAAACATGGGAACATCACATGCTGGGATGAAAGATCAGCTTGCAGCTTCATGTGAATTACTAGGTTGTAAAAGTTTACAACAGACAAGGCAGCATATATGTGTTGCAGTTCATATGAATTGTTATATTGTTAGCTTTTGCTGTCAGATGGTGGAGGAGAGAGCAAGAAGAAGGCATGGAGAGAGCAATTTGGTCAGGTAGCTATAATGGTCACTTTGGAAAGAGGAGACCAAGGTTCAAGGCCTGCTCCACCAAAACTTCCCATGTTTGCACACAGAACAGTATGCCATTAGGCTGTCTGGCTATCTTTGAAATAAATCCTCTACCTTTCATGTGCCTTTGATCCACAACCCTAACATATGGGTGTCATCTAGAGAGATACATCAAAACCATGAGAAACTCCAATACTAAAGAAGTAGAAATAAATCCCTACCAGAATGTATTAAGAACACATTTCAACTTTAGTCAAGACAAAGCAGTAGGAAAGAAAGCCTACAGGCATCAATTATTATCTGAGTACCAGAACTGAAGCTTGGATCCTTCCTGTAAAACCACAGTTATTAAATGCTACTTCCAAATCCGCAACAGCCTCATCCTTCTATAAGGATGCAACGTGCATGAACACACAGGTGTAGCAGGTCTGGCAAGCCAAAATGCAGTGGGCAGCCCACGCCAATCTTTCTGTTACGTAGTTAACACATTAAGCTGTGTTTTCCATGCAGCTCCTGAGAGGCAGCCTGTGTTCATGCTCCAAAACTGATCATTAGTTGGATAAGTGAAGTGAGCGGAAACTTTGGCTCATAGAGCTCGAACTGCCGCAGCTCTGCAGTCAGTCACTCTTGGCAAGTTTTGGTTCATTAGTGAAATGACAATATAAGAAGTCAAAGCGAACAGTCAGTTCATAATTAAGTACCTGAGTGATGCAATGTAAGGGTCTCATCTGAGCCTGCTGTAAACACTCAAATCACCTCTGCAACTGGCTTGCATCATCAGTCTCAGTATAAAAGTGGACTCAATATGCATGAAAAAAATTTGTTCTAGAGCCAGACATGGGATATATAATGAAAAAATCCTTAAGAACTCTCCACCACCCCCCCAAATTAAAGGAAGTCAATAATTTGAAAGGCACCCAAGATCTGACTAGCTGAAACAAAAACTGAATATAATTGGCTGTGCTAATTAGTTGCAAACCAGTCTTGAGAGACAGATGGCTATCAGCTTTCCAGACCTCCGCAGCTACATCTGGATCTCTCAGCACCTGGGGACAGCCCCTGTCAGTGACGGCCCGGGTGGGACAGGAAGCATGTGCTGCCCTTCTCCTGCAGACACGAGCTACCAACACCAGGGTCACAACAGCTTCCTGACTTCAGAGTAGTCACACTGGTGCAACCTCCAAGTTCTTAAACAAAAATAAACTCATGATGAGTGATACTGTCAACTGCAGCATGAAGGATTTTACAGTGTCCCTTAGCTGTATTAGCAACCAAAACAGGGTGCTTCCTCTTGATACACACAGTTTTTGAAGACAATTAAATTTCTTATCTTCTTTGATCCTTCTGATAAACACACAATGTTTTAAAGTTTTGAAAGGCCAACGCTGAACACATCAAAAAGACCATCTACCTTCAAAAGAAGAAATGCAGCTTAGCCAGCAAAATTCCATAGGCTGTCTTCTCTCAGCCAAGGTCAATAATCACATTAACTTCTGCAAGAAGGCTGAGCACAAGTTCTTTTTAACTAACATTAGGTCCCTTAAAAACTTTTTTCTTCATAATGAGCAGAAATGGAAAAAATCATGCAAGAGTCCCTGTAACTTCAAACCACTCCTTGCCCTGTATCAAGGGAGATCTTTAAAAAAAGACAAAAAAAAACCCTGAGGGTAACAGGAACTAAATGTTGTTCAGTGGCATTAATCATCAGGGCCGGGAAGTCCCCTACCTGGTGTGGAACCTGAGCAGAAGGACAGGGATCAAATGCTTCCCAGCTATGTTGAACAGTAACTGGTGGATTCACTCAGGATTTCTAACAGAAATAGGCCTATCGAGTGCCTTGTCAGAAGGGGAGAATCAATGGGAATTTCATCTCTGAAAGCCCATCTTCTCATCTGGGCAGGATTTTCATGATTCACCAGTTTTAAGTCTCATGTGATGGTGCTGGCCACAGTTCCTCCTGTGCTATCGTTCGGGTCCTGAGGACCATGCAGCTGGGATTGGGCACTCCGCTTCTCCCGTTTGCATGGTTACTCTCCCTGGGCAAACAGCCCAGACAGATTTATGTTTCTTTCCTTACATATATCCCAGACAGTAAGTCTGAAGTGGACATTTCATACTATGTTGTTTATAAATACTGTATCTTTATTAAGTTATAGCTGCAGTTCATGTTTATCATGAACATCAGTAAGAGCCAGAAAGCTTTAATCACATGTCCAGACGCAGTCATATGAAGGATCGGTTTTTAACAAAGTTATCTTCACTGGCACTGCTCTCACTTGTCGCGGTGCCAGGACTCTCTTGCCCTCCCCATGTTTCACTGAGCCAAGAGAAGCATAATCAACCCTTAGTTATGAACTACTCTGACTGCACACACAAGACACATATTGATAGACATTAGGGGGTTCTTTGCAAAGACTAAAACCAAATGGCAAAGTAGTTCTGACCATTAGTGCACAACAGGACAGCTGGGGCATGCAACCAGTCCCTGTGCTTTGGCAGCAATTCAGGCCTTCAGCCTTGAAACGGGCAGTTCGGGCTGTGATATGGCTCTCACAGCATACAAATAAACACATGGACACCTGATCATCAAGGGGTTTATTGCACTGCTATTTGGATTTCTTTAAGAAAACATAAGAAAAATAGGCTGGAAGAATAAAAATGTAGCTTACCATAAGCACTTGAGAGTTATGAGGCACTAGCAAGATTAGTGCACATCAGAGACCTTTCACGGGTTTCAGAAGTACTAACACATGAATTACCCTGAGGGACAGGACCAAAACAGTTAAGACCCCCCATGTTACCATTGACAGGGTTGGTATGCTGGGTGGGGAGGGAAAAAGCTGGGTGAGGAGGGTAGTGCAACTAATTAGCACAGCCAATTATATTCAGTTTTTGTTTCAGCTAGATGTTGGGGTCTGACACGCCATGTTTCCTGGTAATGGACACTGTGCAAGAGCAGAGACTTCTTTGCCCAGCTTGGGACATTACAAAATGTACTCATCCCCAGTCTTAATTAGGACAGGATGAAGATCCAAAGGGATACATGCATTAAAGACAACAAGGACTGCCATATAAATGTTTCTATTTGACATTAATCCTAATTAGAGAGCACATATTTAGAGAGCACATATGAACTATAGAGAGCACACTAGAACTATACTACCAAAAGAGAAAAACAATTAAATTTCTGTAATGAAGCAATCAACAACACTGGTATAGAAAGGTTTTATTTCTGACTAAAACCAGCAAAAGATGCTAACATAAAAAGTATAAAAAATAGGGTAATTCACTGTTCATAGATTCACTGGATCTGAATTACGCTGACATATGATCAGAAGTAACTTTCAAGATACTACAGCATAAAATATGTTTTTATATATGTCTGAATTCATAGAAAATAATTGATAGAATCCCTCAAAGTATTACACTATTTCAACAAATGTGTCTTGAATCATGCCATCGAATTAAGTAATGAGCATAGGGACAAGTGTTATCTTTTAAGTGTTTTTGATAACATCTTTTCAGATTCAGTGAGATTTCTGGTTTTAGAAAGAAATCCTCTCAGGTTGCAGGTTACACGTCCACAGACATTCACTCTGTAGATATCCAGGCCGTTGCTACCACAAGTCTCCTTAGAAGATGCTGATTTAAACCTCTCTTTGTGGCTATTCAGCCTCAAACTACAGCTAAAACACAGCTCAGCTGTTCACACAGAAATATGCAGCCATTGTAATGAAGTAAAATACATCCTGTAATCCTCCACCTACAGTTAAATACACCTACAGTGTATTCAATGGTTGGGGAGAGATAAAAATAGAATAGCAGGTAAAGAGACATGTAGAAAAAGACACTAAAAGGAGCTGTGATGCCCTTCACCACCCCAGCACTGACACAGATGTGACTGCTTATCTGGTAATTTCTCCTCCTGAATACGTAAAGTGTGAGAATCCTTTTGACTTCTACATGACAAGACAGATAACGTTTGGCTTTTCCCCTGTAGACATATGCCCTTAACAATCATTCTGCAATAACAGCAAGCTTAAACAGCACAGGACATAAACAAACAATGTTTGAATGGACACTGACAAGCCAAAATGCCCAAGGTTGCTTCTTCTAGTCCAACAGACGGCTGTCTTTAAAACAGAAAAAGGAAATAAAGTCATTCCTTTGTAGTATTTTCAAAGTAAATGCTACAAACACTTCAGGATGCAAGTGACATAACCTTGAAATAGTCTTCAGGAGAACAAAAATTGTTTGAATTTCTGTCCAAGCTGAGTGGACAAAACAAAAAACAAGCAGGAGAAGCTATTAGAAGTACATTATATCTTAAAATCGGCATTAGAACAGAGTGTTCTGAAGACTGTCATTTTTAAACTAACGCCATTCAACTTCAGGCACATGATATGGGATCAGAAGTCACCAGCTCTCCTAATGCCGAGGCTGAGCAGTGCTTGAACAGCTCACCAAGGAAGGGAAGAAGTGATGTTGGTGACTGACAGATCAACCTTGTGCCTTAAGTCAGGTCCATGCCTGGATGCCAAACACAGTCTCTTACGACAAAGTGTTAATACATGGGTGTAAGAGTTCATTTGACTGCTGAGCTACTGGGCATGATTTGAATTTGGTGTAATTTCATCCATGCAATGGGACAGAGAGCCCAGACTTCTAATTTGTTAGAGAAATTAGGCATTGACCTTGTTAAAACTACATGCTCAAACATGCAATCTCTACCTTGTCTTACCTCTCACTGCTCCTTTACTTCACTGCTAGGGTTTCCTACATCTGGAGCAGGCAAGTATTCCCTCCATTGCTGACAAACACTGTCACGTATGAGAGTGCCCTTATGGAGACCATCCCCACCAGAAGACTTAGATTTCCAGCATTACCTTTGCTTTCTTATACCTGGATCTGAATCTTTATTTTGGGGATTCGCATTTATAACTCTCAGGCCTATTTAACTTCACTTTTATATCGAATAGCATAACTTTGTGGTTCTACAGGGCCCTGTCTAAGTTTCTCCAAGCAATTTAATCTGTCCAAATGTCACCTTAATCTGCAAGGAGCTCCACTTACATGAACGTGTCCACAGGCAGAATGAAATCCTAATGAATACAGGGACAAGTTAGGGAAGAGTTAAAGTAATGACCAGTTACAGCACCTTACTCTTGTCAGAAGGAATGGATACATTAAAAAAGGTTCCCTTCCATTTATAAAATTTCCATGTGTTTGAATGGCATGTCAAACTACAGCAAACAGGCTGAATGCTGCTGTATCTTGTAATTAAAAAATTACTCTCTGTATTTCAGTGCAACAGTTGTAAGAATTATGATTCATATATCAATCTTCATATGTAAATGGATAAACCAAAATACAGAGAGAAAATTTTTCAGCTCCTGGCTGACTATGAGCACGTGCCTTTGGATGTCCATCAGAGATGAATAAGTCCCTCAAAGTTAAGATACACAGATACTCTCACTGACAGAGTTAACTGTTAGTTAGTTAAGGACCTGTATCACCTCTTAAGACACAGACTTCGGGACCTTTTATCTCAGAGGAAGCTGAAGTTCATATCAGTAACAACTGTAGTTACCCCTGTCAAAAGCTTGTAAAAGTCTAGATCTTAAGCACCTGAACGGGAAGACAAACAAAATCAGAGAGTGCTGGGAGTTTATGACTAAGTGATTCACTCAAAGGTACAAACTAGGGCAAGGATAGGAAGCCAGCAGGGCTGGTATTGCTCAGTTTATTTCTTTCAGCTTGTCATCATTTTTTTGCACTATTCCTGACAACACTACAGTATACTCCTGTGTAGCCCTCCAAATATGTTTGAAGGCCATGCAACTCTCAGCAGTGCAAGACAGACTCAGCAAAGTCTTTACACCTACTGAAAACAAGGAATAAACACCTATGGATTTCTGCAGGTTCTGAATGAAACCCTGAGTGAGCAGCGAAATGATGAGTAGCAGAACTCTGGGGTCCCTGTCTAGTCCTCTGATAGAAGAATGGTAGAATTCTACCATCCCAGCCCGTGTATTCTACTATGTGTGTGTATATATATATGAATGAAATGAACGTTCAAACCATAATTATCTTTGAATGGTGGTAACAGCACCTGTTTGCCAGAGACGGACAAAACATTTGACTGCACGAGTATTTATCTCCATATATTTCATTCCAAGGAATGTAAGGAAAGATACATACCACTAAATATACATTCAGAGTATTGCAAGGCACAGGACAAAAATATCATCTAAAAGAGAATAACCCCTGCTGAGGATGTTGCCTCTCTCTAGTGAGTGAGATTCACCACATAAGGGAGTATATTTTTGATGATCCTAAATCAAGCTTCCAGTAGGGAAGGAATATTTTAAAATATTCTTGTGTTCTAACAAAATGTTCCCGCTGGTGTTGCAATGAAAGAAAGAAAGAGGAAAAAAACCCCATCTCCTGGCAGGAAATTAATTATTGAGCAGTCCACTGCTTGATGATGTGCTCCTACATTCTGCGCAGGCGTTCCATTTTCCTCTTTCAATATGTGGAGAAATTCACTATGGAGAATATACAAACAGAACAAAGAGCACAAGAATATCAGTTTATTAAATGCATTTAGAAATTGAACAGACCTGAGGTGAGGAACTTGGTTTGTGGATCACCACACCTGGTACTTACTCCTACTTTACATTCCCTTCTCCTCTTCTCCATCAGATTGTCACTTTTGCTTCTGTCCTCTGAAATTACCTCTGTTGAGAACAGAAGCAGTGCACCTGGCTTTTAGCATTACTTACCCGCAACAGCTTTCAACTATCACTTCTTTAATTGAAAAAATTAAATGGAAAATGTCAGATCTAGATGGAAAGGGAAAATAAAAGCCCATCATCATATGGCTATGCCTATGCCTAAATATTCAGATGTAATTCCATTTTTAAAACCATCCTTTTTTTTCCTTTTTTTCTATGTCCAGTCAGTTTAGCGAATTTCACCCCTGGCTATCAGTTTTAGTCTCCCTGTGAAAAAGCTGAAAACCCTGCGATTGCCATAATTTCATCCATCAGATACATGACAGAATATACAGGTCCTGAGGCTACTTCTGCACCCAGCACATGCACCTAGAACAACTCCTGAATTCAGTAGGATCACATTACTGCAAAAGCATCCCCATGAGAGCAGACACTTCCCAGTAACAGGCATCCTGGATCCTTCCAGGATGTGGAACTACCTGTCTAGAGAGGGAAGATGCAACAGACTGAAACAGCACATGCCATCTTCAAATAGTATTTTACGTCAGCAGTGCTCTATAGCTTAGCTAAGACACAACGAAGAACTTTTCAAGAGAAATTAATAATTTTAGAATTTTAGATTTTAAGAAAGGAGGCAGGAAAGGTATGGAAAACTGCTACAGTGATGGCTGTATGATGCCTGTGGAAACTTTAATACCAGGTAGGCTGCTCAGGTGCTAGTGGTAATGTTTCTCATGGCCATCACTGCTTGGGCTCTTCCATTAGCTGCCAGGCAGAATGGCTCCGACACAGCGTGACAGTAATTCCTATATCAGCCTTCCAGACCTGAAAGACCTCATATTTGGCTGGCTCTGTGCATCGAGCAGAAGAAGGTGGTCAGTCTCCATCTCTGCACGCAGACATGCCAGTGTTTTAAAGTGTTGGTCATATCTGCAAATATTTAGCTGCTGCCTCCCATTCTCTCCTTACAATACACTCTCCCTTGGGTCTATATTCATATCATGGAGTCCCCAGAGACCAGGAAGCACCTTCACATATGAAAAACATCCCATAGAAAGGAAGCATTCTGGAATAAGGCAAACCATCAGCTTCCATAGCACCTACCCTAAACACAGCTGGTCTTGCAAGAGAGCACTGTAGGAGCGGAGCCCGCAGCAGCAAACTGGGACCCTCACCACCTGAGGTCCTTCGTGTGGCCCTGAGCAGCAGGGCCCTGCAGGAGCTCTGCTAGAAACTCTGCATCACCCTCGGCTAGTTTTTCATCCTAGACTCATGACTTTCCAGCACATCAAAACTGTTATTGATTCTGCAACCGACAGACAGTGACACTAGCGGTGATTCAGATCACATTGTTTTGAGAGGAGAGAGTGAATTTTAAAATATAAAGCAGGAACAAGTTTAATTACTACGTATGAACACAGAGCATATGCTGCCATTTTACAAGAAACTATCCTGAAGAGAAGCAACATGCTTTGCTGCTGAGCTCCCGAGTGACAAAAATCACACTCTCCCAAGTATCAGACTCACCATCTGTAAAATGTTTTTCATCTCCAGAAGATAATGTGAGAACTATGTGTTACAAATCATATATACAGTAAGTGACAGATATTATCACTTGCTTTGGAACAGCACCTTAGAATAAATGCCTTTCTCCCCTATAGTAGCCCACACCAGGAATTAAACTTCTTAAAACCCTATTTAGTAGTGCAAGCAAGGTGACAACTAATGTATCTCTCAAAATTCCTCTTCTATATTAAGAAGGGAATAGGCGTTTTTTTCATGAACATAATGTTATTCAAAGGAATTTGCCCTGTAGGATGGCATTCTCCTACAGGACTACAGAAAATCTGGAGAAGGCTGCATGCATCTGTATAAATGCATTTTATGTTCCAGAAAGGGAAAAGAGTTTAACTCCTTCTTACGCAAATGATTGAGAGGCAAAATGAAAAACATGTTATTCTTTTTAAGAATAATTCCTTTTCTATTCCATCTCAAAAAATGCCCATGAATTAACAATTAAACCTCATTTAATCGCTACGGTGTTGAGCAACACAAGATCAGAGGCAGGTCATCCATGTTAACACACAGAATTGAAAGAGACAGGGCCAGGAGTCAGAAACATAGAATTACACTGTAATGAGAGACTGTCAAAACCCAAGGGGAGTTCAACCTGGAATCAACAGCCCTGGCTGTGGTCAACATCTGAATTTCAGAGGCTATGATGGTGCAGGTCAAACTGTTGTGGAGTAACCCCATCAGCATGTAACTGCATTAATACAACATCAGGGCTGAAAGAATCACTAATTTCGGTCTCTTTTCTGATAAATTTATACCTCTTCCACAATCAAGCCAAACCAAAACTAATACCCAGCAATTGCATTGCCTCTGCCAGTAGACAGTGCTTTAATATCATTATGCATGAACAGGAAGAGATAATGACCTATAATCCAAGTCTATTATTTTTATGGAACATGAAGATACAACCCAGTATAAGGTGAGCTGGTGATTAAGATTGGTATGTTATATTAGGTTCAACAAATTATGCTCCCATAAGCCACTACTGGTTTTTTTTTTCCTTTCATCGATTCTTGCCATCCTTGCCAATCATGAAGAGTTAGCTGGTGAGGAGCTAACATAACTTTGGAGGAGCTACTACACTGATACCAACCTACACTCAAACCTAGATATTTGCATCCTTTCCGCCAGCACAGCCTGTGGCAGAATAGGAGAGCATCTCGTGGAGGATTTATCCAAAAGCTCTGCCCATGTTTATTCAACAGCAGCTTATGAGAAGGTACATTAACCTGAGTACTCAGATAGCCACGGGCTTCCCTCGGCACGGTGCTGATACGGACCCGGAGCCGCACCTTGCCTGCGGCCGAGCACCTCCACATCTGCAGGTGGGAGTGGCGGGGGGAGCTGCCCCCGGCCCGCGGGACGCCTCTGCCGGGCTCCGCGGGGACCGAAAGGCAAAGCGCTCGGTACCGGCGGCGGCGGAGCGAGCCCCGGCACCGCTCGCTGTGCACCGCCCGGCCGGCGAGGCCCCCCGAGAGGGAGCGAGGTGAGCCGGAGCCCGCAGCCCCCTCCCCGACCG
>VZRW01004110.1:301155-360340 GCA_013398125.1 Aegotheles bennettii | reverse complement strand
CGGGCGCAGGCGGCTTCGGGTCCAGCCCCCGGCTCGGCGGAGCCCCCCGCGGCCCGGCGGGAGCGCCCACCCCGCCGCCTCTCGCCCCATCCCGCCGGGCAGCGGCCTCCTGGCACTCCACATCAATGGGTTTTTCTTGATGAGACAGGAGGGAGGCTCAAACAATACCGAGCTCTCGCCCGCTCGCTGTGCTGTGCCTGGGGACCGGAGGAGTGTCGTCCCCTGGAATCGGTGTCACGCACCCCGGCAGAAGCAGAACAAAGTACGGACGGCAGCGCGGTCCTCGCGGAGGTGAAAGTAGCTCCACTATAAATTAAAAGCACTAATGTGCCGTTCGCATATTAATTTAGCCTGCTAGTCCGTTCATTTGAAAATAAACAATGCTGTCAAATTTCCTTCGTGGTGAATTTTCACACTGAATATCTTCATTTACACCAGTTTTGATCAAAATGGGAAAGTAACTGTTACCAAGGCTCTTCAGTATCACCAAGATCTGTGCTCAACAGACTTGGTGAACGGCATGAGCGTTTCCTTTACGCACAGGGCATTTCATGACAATATACCACTACTTGTACTTTGGTGCCTGTTTTCTTTTCAAGCCATGGAGACTGTATAATGTAAACAGCAAATTTTGACACAATCCAGTCAGACTAGTATAGCATCATTAGTTAGACTAGCAAAGCACACAAGCCGAGATCTACAAAGTTAAATATAAACAAACTGGGATCTAGAGATTGTGGCTCTTTCAAGTTGGAAGTGTTTATGTGATCCCAAGTAAATGCTTGCTCCACACAACCAGTTGTTTCACCCAGCTCAGGAATGCAGAGCTCTTCCCACAGCCCGCTCCCGTGGTTTCTCTATTAGGACTCAAAATCAGATGGAGATGGTGAGAAGGTAAAGTCTCCCATGAAGCATCTAATAGGTGAACTATTCATCACCGCTATAACACGCACCCATCAACTATCCCAAAATCTGGTCTCCAGGAGTCTAGGTTGGTCTTCAGCTGTTTCAAGCTGCAAGGCTTGAAAGTTTTGCACAAATGATGCACAGATGAATGCCATGCTGGAGAGCTTATAAACCTGAATGTAAGGAACAGAAGACACAGCCTGTGAAAGGGAAAATGCATCTGAACGCAGCCAGGCTTGCACAAATTGCAATGCCAGGCCTTGACTTCATTTTGCACTAGGAGGACCTGTTTTTTCCAGGAGTTATCCAAGTGGGTTGAATGCATCAGTACTATATTCAGAGGTGGAGCTGGAAACAGCAGGTGTGGCTGTGGGAAAATCTTGTGAATAACTTCACAGCATCCATGAAATACTGTCCGCAAGGGACAGCTGGAGGTCCGTAGTCCATGCTGCTGCTCAAAGCAGGACTACTGCCAACGCATGTGTGAGCAGCCTCCAGGAGCTGGCTTTTTGTAAGCTCTCTAGGTAACCTGTTCCAGTCTGCACTGGCCTGCTCGTGAGACCTTCCCATGGCCACTTGCTATGGTTGGTATGCCAGCTGGAGAAAGGGAGCTGGTATGAGACGAGAAGTGGAACACTGCAGCCTTTAGCAGAAGAATCATAGAATCTTTTAGGTTGAGAAATACCTTTAAGATCATGAAGTCCAACTGTTAACCTAACACTGTCAAGTCCATTGCTAAACCATGTTCCTCAGCACCACATCTACACGTCTTTTAGATACCTCCAGGGATGGTGACTCCACCACTTCCTTGGGCAGCCTGTTCCAGAGCCTGACAACCCTTCCAGGGAAGAATTTTTTCCAAATATCTGATCTAAACTTCCCACAGCAAGCTTGTGGCCATTTCCTCTTGTCCTATCAGTTGTTACTTAGGAGAAGAGACCAATACCCACCTTGCTACAACCTCTTTTCAGGTAGTTGTAGAGAGCAATAAGGTCTCCCCTCAGCCTCCTTTTCCCCAGACTAAACCACCTCAGTTCCCTCAGCTACTCCTCATAACACCTGTGCTCTGGACTCTTCACCAGCTTTGTTGCCCTTCATTGGATTTGCTCCAGCACCTCAATGTCCTTCTTGTAGTGAGGGGCCCAGAACTGAACACAGTGTTCAAGGTGCAGCCTCACCAGTGCTGAGTACAGGGAGATGGTCACTTCCCCAGTCCTGCTGGCCACACTATTTCTGATACAGAAGGTGGACACTGAGGTGCAGCAGATGGAGCAAAGGTTAGAGGAAGCAATCCAGCAACACTTTGCTGCCAGGCCCACCTGGCGTGTGATGTTACAGCTATGATTCATTGCTCTCTGCACGTTTTTGTGGAGTCATTTGCTGCCTTCACACTACTCCCACCCCTGTGCGAGAGCTGCCCAGCTCCACAGCCAGGGTGGCTGAGGATGCAGCCCTCGTGACTGACATTCCCAGGCCTGCTGGGTAGCTGCATTTGACCTGCACAGTCTGGGTCTCAGGGTCAGGCTGGGTTTAAGATGTTGTAAATGATTAACATTGTGGGCACGGGAAGTTAAAACTTCTGCTTAGGGAGAGGAGGAAGGCATTAAACCTTCCTTACCTGGGAAAGCGTCTGCTCTGTGTTGCCCCATCCTCTGGAGGCAAAATGGCACTGGGTAGTGTGTGCTGGGACTGCCTGCTCTTCCAGTGCTGATGGGCGGTGAGAGCAGCAACACTGCAGCCCTCGTAGGTAGAATCTCCTCTGAGATGGTCGTAAAAAAATTGCAATATATGCAGAACTAAGTGCCACAAAAATGAAAAGCTAAGCCTCTAAAATTGTAAGGATACTAAAAAATTGTGAGATTAAAAGGGGCACCTTTATAAACATTTTTCTTTAAGTTTTTACATTCTTCCCTACAACCATGTGGTCTGTGAATCAGCTCAAGAAGAAAGTATGAAATCTGAGATTCTCACATAAAGCCAGAACTCCAAACGTTGTGTTAGTTGCCATAAAATCTGTAAATGCTTGTGGGAAATTATCTGTGAAAATACTGTATGCCTTCTAAGAAGTAACTGATTATATACAGTGAAGAGCAAAGAACTTCTATTAAACAAAAAATTATTTCAGATTTTGGTATTAAATTTCACTTGCCTTTTGATGTTTAAGGACAATTCTATAACTGAAAAAGCAGGTTACATTTAATTAAGTCCCTTGACTCAGACTTGTTACTTAGGGCAACACTGTAAACACTTGGCAGAGACTGAACTGTAATAACAAGTTTATTAAAAAAAGATTTTGGTCACATGAGAAGGCAGGGAGTCTAATGGGAAGTTCATGGGGAACTGTTCTACTTACTTAGAACTTCCTACTGTTCTACATCACCTTCATCTTTTTTCTTTTTTTAGTGTATGCAGAATAAAGATGTTAAAAAGCTTTTAGTTTAACCATCCTTTGCATATCTTGCCTTGTGGGTGATTTAATGAGCTGAACTCTCAGTTTCAGAAGAAAGTTTAAACTTGATGATAGTGGCAACAAAACCCTCAAATCTTGCAGCTAGGCTTTGTGCCTGTCCAGATGGAACGTGTCTTATGGCTCCTGCTGAAATGGCAAGGGAAGGTGCCTGACACAAGGGAAGGTATTTATGGAATTAAGGAAGATATTTATGCCATTGTAGCTAAACTGCTTTGACGTTATAAATGGAGTTCCCTGTATGAACAGTCATTCCAAGAATGGATTCTTTTCTTTGTTTAAACCAGTTCCAGACCAATAGGGACCAGAAAAAGGTGTTGTCATCTTGCAATAAGTATGTCCATGAGAGGACATCATGTGTATTCAACCCAAACTGCAGAGAAGTGTAACTTTCTACCCAAGCATGCCTTAGCCATCCTTGGCTGCTGTGGTCAAGGAGCTACAAACATAACACCACACTGGTCTCTGCTAGACTTCCCTCTGCCCATATTCCCAAAACATCCTTATTGAACACCACAGGCCTGTGAGGTGCTCCTCTGCCCAACTAACAGTGTTTCTGGAAAGGTGGTGGGCATTTGGGTCCTGCCCCTACACTACTGGCATAGCCCTTGAGTCTTTGCACGCTCTTCTGGCTTGTTAAAAGGGCTACAGAGAAGGTGAGAATCTCACTCAACTTTCAATCTGTTTGGTTTTTTCTGAAGTCTTCCTGGAAGAGGACTGAAAAGAGAGGTTTTCTTGCCCTGTAACTGAATGAGGAAAAGGGAGGAAAGTTGAAGTCTATAACACAGGAAAGTAATCCACATTCTTATTTAACTCTCATATTTCACAGATACAGGGCAACCTGACCTGAATGGTGACTCCATTTCAAGGCAATAGTTATGCCACCGTAGATCTCATCAGCATTTCATTTTCCTTGTTTAGTCAGTATCTGAAACACCAAGGAGTGCCAACCATGGGAAAAGATCATTAGCTGTGCCAGATGAATAGCTAAGCAAAGATTTAGTTTCTATTACCCTGTCCAACAGCAGCCACCCCTTAGTCTGGCTGCTCTGCCCACACACATGTAAACAATGGGAGGGGTACCATGCAAAATAGACTTTCAAAGCAAAACACCAGAAAAGTCAGGAGAAAAAAGACAGTCTAACTCAACCAAGTAAACAGGAGACACTTGGAAAAAGGTGCAAAAGGAATGAGAGGTATTCTAATAAGAGGATTAAGCAACTGGAGGAAGTGAGGTTATGTGAAAAAAACCCAAAAAACCCAAAAAACCCAAACATAAGCTACAAAATGTAAGTGCTTTATGACTTTTTCTTTGGAGGCAAGGGAGAATTACACTAAAATATGTGTTCTACTTCTCCAATTAAAGTTTGATAACAAGCAATAAACTGATTTATAAAATAGATACAGTCAATAAAATGAATACCAGCTTAGAAGCAGGAGTGCTGTGCCCCACTGAACCTCCTCTTGGTCCCTTTCAGATGCTAACGGAGGAAGAGGTGTGGTGACTGTTGGCCCTGCCTCAATGTACTGCTGAGCAAATGTACAAACTCTGGATGTTGACCGGCCTCCCTTCTCTTCCTCTGTTGTGTCTCCTCCTTCCTTGAATCCCAGAAATCTACCACGTAGGCCACACTGATGAGCCACACTGGTTCAAAACAATGGTTGCCACGTAATGGCAATAAGTAGACTACGGAACTTGCTAGAAGGTCTCTCTCTGTTGTAAATAACTTTCATCGCACAGTCTCTGAATAATGCCAGGAGGCATATGGTGGCTTCTAAGTCGGACAGGTTCAGCTGAATTTGTTTTATTTGCTTGCCACCAGGATGAAGTGTTTGCACAAACTTAGTAGCAAAATGCACTTTACAGTGAGCAGTGGCATTTTCAAGACTGGGTCTTTTGAGGTGATGGTGTTACATTAGTGACAGCTTCCATGTGCAACAGCTGTGCAGATGAGGTCCTTCTGATTCTTCACCGGGGCAGCTGGTGTGGTGCGAGCAGTGTTGTGTGGGTCACTCCCTGTTCTTTCTCAGTTGTTTTTTCATTTGCTTTGGTGAGCATGGTTTATTTTAAGGTGTGATTTATTGAGAACATGCATGCTTTATTTGACAGAGGCAATGGGGAAGGTCCTTCCCTGGCCTGCAGGTTGATTTTCTTACATTCAGATTGGTTTTCTGCACTTCTTTCATGCAGTCTGAAGGCTGGAAGAAAAGGAGAGTAGTTATGTAAAACTCATTTGAATATTATGTACTTGTGGAGCTAATTTGTTTCTGTTGCTATGGGCCTTTCATTCAAAACCTCCCCTTTTCCTAGGGCAAAACCCTTCCTCAATTCAGAGAGGATGTGACACAGTAAAAACTCCATCTAGTTTTTGGAAACTTGTTCATTATTTTTCCCTTTTTTCCCCTTCCTATTTTTCCTCTGCTTCTGGTGGATGCAGGATGCAGTTGGTCTCATCCATGTGACAGTATTGTGTAGTTCTGCTCCTTTGAGCCTGACTTGCTCTCAGTCGTCTGTGACCAACTGAATTCAGGACCTTCAGATTCCCTTCTGTATGCTTCAGCACGCTATGAAGATTTGTTGCCCCAGTAGATACTGAATAAAGGCTGCAATGTGTAGGAGTAAAGGGATTATTTTTCCAGATATAGATGTTATGTAGCACCCTAAAGACCAGCAAAAAGATTCATGAAGTAAGGTTTTAATCTTGAAAACACCTGAGTGTCTCCTAGGAGTTTCCAACTCTTCACAACCTGTTCCTATAACATGGGTTTAGTTTTTTCATCCTATCTGATCTCCATGAAAAGGTAGAGAGGCCAGCCTGGTGCAAGCAGCAGCTTAAACAACAACCCAAAAAATGGAGGAGCCTATGCCTATGCTATGTCATGGAAGGAGAGAGGGACAGCAGAGCAGTGATTTGGCTATGGTGGATATTTCTGTAGATGATTGTGCCTGAGGTTAAGATTCTGCAGAGCTACATAAGCTGGTGAAGTTGTGCAGGAAGAAGCAATCCAGACACAGCTGAACGAGGCCAACTCACCCTGCTGCACAATGTTCAGCTTCAGGTGATCCTAGCTAGCCAGCTTACCTTCTTCTGCCTGAAGTATCTTGACTAGAAAAACTCGGGGTACTTTTGCTGTACACACAACAGATACAAGTCAAGGCCTCTGCAATAATATTCACTGGCAAAGACTATTTCTGGACATCACTACAAATATTTAACACAGTGAAAATTATAAATCAGCTGTCTCCAACACCAACCAGAAGTGAACACTTCAAGTAGAAAATGGAGATTGCACGGTCTGTTTTTTACCCTGTCAATACTAGGATTGGGAGCAGGGCAACAGGTATTTATTACAGTGTTTAAGCACTGCAGTTGCAGATGCTATAAAAATAATTATAGTATTGCTGGCTTTTATAAGCAGCTTCCCATCTGTAGATCTCAAATCTCTTGTATATTGCCATTTTTTGTAATTTCCTGGCTTAACCTGCCTGAAATAGAATCTACAAGCCCTGAAATAGTATTTTATATTATAGAAAATAACCTGCATATTTTTGCAATAAAATGTTTGTGGAAGAATGAATTATGTGTGATCTATTCTGCCTACTTCGTCATAATAACAAAATTAATTAGTTTCTTAGAAGACAGCAAGCAAAAAGGCTCCTTTTGAACTGCCTGACCTCTTTCACAGCACTGGATAAGTCAGATACTCTCCAAATGCAACATTCAGTCAAACTGCCTGTCGATACAGCTCCCTTCAAAAGTATTTCAGACTTTCTCATATTTGTTTGTTTCTATTTGAAGAAGAGGTTTCAATTTACATCCAATGTCAAGTCAGCTTCACTGTGAAAGAGATACGGGAAGAGATTCCTTCCCTGGCCTTCCCAAAGAACATTAGCTTTGCAAGTAACAGGAGTACAGAAAAGTTAAAAATGGAGGGGTAGTTCCCCATAGTTGATAAATAAGCTGATCATTTTTTGAGGTAAAAAGTGGATGGCTCTGATGCATAACCTGCCAGATGGAGGCTTTTGCAGTATGAGATCTACTAATGGTTTCTAAAATCTTTCAGAGCAGGCATTTTCATACCTTACTTGTATTTCACTGAATATTTAATGTCACATTTCTGCCAGAAGCCTCTGAAAATAGGGAGAATTAAAACCCGGCAGTCATTCCCTAGCAGAAGGAAGTTGATGATTTTGAAAGTTTCTCTTTACTGTGTTTCAAAGTGTGACCTTGAGGAGCATTACTAATGTCAAACATGTCCTTCTGGTTGCTGTAGATGGCAGTTTAGAAGTCGTGGTTGGTAGTACTTCACCTGGCCACAGTTAATTGCAACCATCTACCAGAGTTTATCAACCTCTAACCATATGTCATTAAAGACCAATCACTTTAAAAGTCATGTTGAAGAACACAGAGTGGAGCCTTTGATTAAGCAATTTTTGATGTCCCTGCTTTGCTGGGGGCAGCAGGATCCGCAGTGTTGGGTTGGAGAGCAGCACCCCAGTAAGGACATGTTTCTAGTGAGAGGTGGCTGCCTACTTCCTATCCCTGTGCATTTGGTAAAGGGGAATGAGAATCAAGCTCTGGCTTTCAAACACATCTTAAAGCATAAAAATCTGGGGAGAAAACAAACAGAGGTATCCGTGGGGTGTAGGGCACCAAAAAGAACTTCCTGTGTTCAGTTTGTAGGTATTTTTAGTGCATGAGCTGAGAAATGCAGGCTGAAGTGGTAACTTGCCAATTCAGCATGGGGATTTCATTAAAGTTGTCTCTTCCCATGTCCAATCTCCCCCCACATTGCCCAGTCACACCTGGATTGCAGAGATGAATGTTGAGGGGATAAGAAATTGATGGATTTGTATGTATTTATGGATTGTTTTCCCTGGCTTAATAACTTCCTTGCAAAGAAGAAAAGCAGTTGAGGAAGACTAGCATGAAGCATCATCACTTGGCAAATATTCTTAAGTCAGCTTTGACGGAAATATTTGCACTTTGCTTCCGAGAAAGGCTCAGGAATACATCCATTTATATTATAGCTCCCTTGACTTCAATTGGCAGATGATATCATAGTACAGAATTCAACTGGTGTAATTTGAAAAGAAAATTTGGGGATGTAAAACACTCTGAAATTCTCCCCTTAGAAGAACTGGTAAAAAAAAGACAAGACATTAGGTGCAATCTCCTGCCTGCCAAAGCCAACACAGGAGTGAGTGATGGGTTTGAATGGAAGTTCCAACAGCAATAACTGTTTCCAAGACTGTAGAATTGCCAATGAAAAAATCTGCCAAATCTCCTAGTTTTGGTAAGATCTGGCAAGACTGCTCAGTTGCCCAGAGCTTTGTTATCTCTCACGTGTTTTTATATAAGTCAATGGCTTATCCCATTTGATTTAAACAAACTTTTATGGGAGTTCTTCAAGATTCCAGGATGAGGTGAAAGTGTGACCGCATGTCAACATGCTGGAGAGTTCTGCCTTTTACATTCAGTGATTTTAATCTTCTTTTCTGCATCTTGTTACATTTTATTGCACAAATTATTTAAAAAATATGTCTGTCCAGGAGCTCTTTCTTATTATGACTGCTGAAATATCATTGAAGTGTTTCATGAAGAGGCAAAGTGTTCAGGGCTCTTGACACATATGGTTAATTTTCTTCTTAAGAAGAAAACACCAGGCATCAAGGAGTTTTACAATGCACTGGGGACAAGAAAGACAAAAACCAATAACCAGAAGCTGAAGCCAAGATGAATCCAAATGAGGACATTTTAATAGTGAGTCAGTCATCCAGAGAAAGGACGATTTGCCAGCTCTTACTGTCTTCAGAGAGAAAGCATGCCTTTCTAGAAGATGTGCCATACTCAAACACAGTACAGTTTATTAGGAACTGGGTTAATTGTGCGAAGTGTAAAAGTCTGTAATACAAAAGCCGTGTCAGAGGATCTGTCTAATGGTCCTTTGCCTTTAGTTTTGTGAGCTTTATCTTAAAAGGGTATTGTTTTTTTTTTCATTTTCCCAGCTCTTACACAGACTAGGCCAAAGAGTTTTAATTCTATTTCTTACAGATTTCTGCCTTGGAAAACGAAGCCGTTGAGTAAAACAAAGTAGTAACAGCAACTGCGAAGTGATAACAGTTTGCAGTTAGTGCTCAGCCAGTGGGAACTAATTCACTCATTCACAAAGCTACAAAGCTGCCATCAGACGGCATTTGTTTTGTCACTACCGAACAGATTGCTATTAGATCCATTGACAAAGGTTAATGGTTTGATAGTCATAGTGTTATCTACTGCTATCAATTCAGCAAGACAGTCACTAAAACACACAGTCCATTTTTTGTGAGGCTATCCTGCATTTATAGACAAAACCATTGTGACAACATTTGAAAACACGTGTTGCTAGATATTTGTTATAGCACAGTTCATACCTGTGTATGTATATGGCCTGTATGGCCTCTGTCATGGGTGTGTATAAAATTAACTATGTATGTACATATACATACACATACATATAGAACTAATGAATACAGGAGTAAACAGAAGAATGTTGTTGTTGAAACACAAACATGTGAACATATCTGTGTTCATTCAGCACCATCTCTACCAGTCATACACATCTGTGCACAAGGAGCCACTGACTCATGCTCCTCTCATGCAACTTCACGAAGACTCATAATATTCACATGATTCCTGCAGGGAGAGGCTCAGATAGTCAGTGGGTGCCCTGCTACTGGGTAACACTTTTGGAGTGCTCCTTTTCCCTGTTTAGGTATGTTCTGAGAGTTAAAACACAAATAGCTACACACCTACGGGGAGTTATCATCAGAATTCACTGAATTCAGAGCACCTGTGTTTGGAAAATCAGGACATTAGTTTGGTTTTGGCTCTGGCTCTGGCTTAGGGTATACATGATCATACGTAAGTCACTTCTCTGAATTCATGTTATCTTAGTTACAGGACTGGATGCTCCTTGCTTACCATGTCCTACTTCTCCCAGCTCTTGTGAGCTGTTACACTCATACGTCCTCACACGGAGGAAGTTTCAGGAAAGCCCCGTGGTTTCATTATTACCTGTGTAAACAGAAAGTAGTGGCTGTATTTTGACCAGTGAAAGTGAAGCAACAGTGATCAGACTTTTTATTCATGCACAATTTAAGGTAGGGTATCAGATATACCTGTGTTCAACTTTGTTTTTAATATTCTCTTTTAGAGCAACCCAGTTGGTACTGCATGCGCTTAACTCTTCTACCCTCGCCAGGAATGGTTCGAAAGATCCTGCCCTAAGGCCATCAGTGCAGGGAAACAGTGTAACCTCCCCAGGTTTTGGAAGGGCTTGCAAACCCAGTACCAGAAATCCTCACTGCTTTCTTCTCACTGCTGTTACAAATGATATTTGATTAAAAGTCCATTTTCTTGGCAGGTAGAGAATTTTTTTTGGGGGGTGAAGTATGTTTCTGGCTTCAGCAGTAGTGGAAGAAACCTAAGAAAACATGCTTCAGTTATATCCTGAAGATGAAAGGGCCAAAGGTGTGTGGGGGGATTATTTTCAAAGAAGAAAAGAAGAAAGGTTGTAGTGCCTATTTTTTGAGAAATCTCATGATTTCTGATCTTTGAGCAGCTGCAAGTGCAGGTATGCTCTGCCTTTCCTGCACCGCTGAGCAGATGATATATCAGTTTTAAATCAGTTCTCAGCTGATAGGAAAAGGATGACAAACCTTGGAGCACCATGCTGTGTGTGCTGGTTACACCCCACAGCAGTGGCCTTCGGTGCACAGCCACAGCCAGTGTTAAGTCTCACCTAATGTATTTTATGTACTGCAAAAGCCACGGCTTTATTCCTGCCCTGGTCCTCAACTTCTGACAGCTCCCTCATTCTCAGAGAGCCGGAGCAGCAGCACACAATGCACAATATAACAAGTCTCCCCCTGCTTCTTCCCACAAACCAGCCATTGAGCACTGGTCAGGATCCATTAGCACCCAGTTCAAACACAATGTCAGTTCTATGAGAACTCATTGTTTTTATGAAGATCACATGCAATTTGTTGCCAAGCAGCATACGAAAATATTTAAAGCCTGCCCCTCTCTCCACACAATTTTTTTTAAAAAAACAAAACCAACAAAACAAAAATAACAAGAGCTTTTACTTTGTGCCTTATAAAGGGAATTAACCTCTTCCTGCACAGGCACTGGGATGATGGAATTATTGCCATGTACATGTGTTTCACGGTAATGATGCTGGAGAGGTCTTCGCTTAGAGGCTGGCTATGTATTTATTGACTTGGTTTAAGATTGTCATACATTTTGTTAATGCCATGTGGGTCTTCATAATGCCCTCTCCTCTTGACAGATAATCTTTTCTGGCTAACCCTGATGTAGTTACCTGTAGTTACCTCCTCATCCTAAAATACCTCCAGGGTCCAGGACCACCTGGGATGATCTGCTACATTTTATTATTTTTCTCTCCCTCCCTCATCCCTGCTGTCATTCATATCTAAGCACATGCCTTGCTGCTGTGCTGAATTGTCAGACAGGAACAATGTCCCGTCTGTTAAAATGAGATAAGAGTCCCAGCTCTAGATTTCTGTGTAGAAACTTGGAAGTAGACACATTTTTAAAAATACTTGTAATTATTTTTACTCCTACCAGACTTCAGTTTCACCAATATGAGTTATCAGGCTGTTTTTTTTTCTGCCTGGGGAAACAATCTCCAGGCACAAGGCTGTCTAGTCATCCTAGAATTGCCACCAGTATCACACAGGATACACCTCTTATGGAAAAACAGACCAAGTATAAATATAAGCAATGACTCAAAAACCAGTTGCACTTTTCTGTAGGAACAGGACTTCACACAGTGTGTACCTTTGTGTGTGCAACTACAGTACTCACGAGGAGCCATGTCCCAGCCAAATGAAGACTTGATGCCCTGGATCAGAGACAACAGTGATCTGTAAGGAGTGAGGATTATGAAGATAGTGAGGATGGCCCTAAGAACTGCATCAAAAGTTTAGCATTCATTTCTCTTCCATACCAATAATAGAAGGTGTTTTCAGGACATTTTCTGACCACCACTCTCTCACATTTGATTTCTTGGGTTCAGGTATTATTCTGCTTTTTGAAATCAAAGTTTCATGCTAGAGTAGAATCACACAAATATGTTCTAAGTTCCCTGAAGTTGTAGTTTATATGATGCATCTCATAAGTTTTAAATCAACTCCTTCAGACTGATTTCAGAACTGCCTGGAACCATACTGCAAACACCATTTTGGGTGGCCTGACCTATTTTTGCCAGACAAATTTTAAAATTGGTTGGAAAGTATCCCCACGTTAGCAAAGACCTTGTTATTTATAATCAGGTCATGATCCTAAAATATCTATTAATTATAATATTTTTTCTAAAAATGTCATTTATCCACATGTTCATAAGGATGTAATATTCTGCAACTGGCACAAATGAGGTAGAACTGAAAGATCTTATAATGGCAAATACCTACAGCAAATGTGCCACTATTATCATGGTGATAACATTAATTCTGTGCATAACTGTCTTCTGCATGAAGACATCTGTGTATAAAAGCATAAACAATGTTTTAGATTTATCTTACCTTTAACTGCATTTGCCTGCTTTGATTTTCTGTAATACCTTCAGCGAGTGCAAGAAGCATAGACTAATAGACAGGTTTTTCTTCTGTTTACACTTTGCTTCATCTGTGATTCTCATGCATAGCCAATGAGATCTGCAGTACACCCAAATGAAAAGGATCATTTAAACTCACAAGAAGCAACTGAAAGTAACAGATAAATACTGTTTGAAGAAAACACACATGGCAGCTCTTCTTCACTGTGGAAAATGGGAAAACAGGGCTGGTCAGACAGGGTCAGCCAGGAGGGGCATCTTGTTCAGTGTCCTCTCCTGGAACTGCGACTTGCACTAGGAGAATCAAAAGGCTCAGGAACCCCTTGCTGAGTGGACATGGACTAGGCTGTCCTCTGTGTTAGGATCCTTTCCTGGTTGCTTAAACAGAGATTGGCATAAAAGAATACACATTATGTTTAACGTTGCTTCTAATTTTTTTTCTCAATGCTAACTAGTGCAATTCTAGAATATTAATGTTACTTATGCACATATCTGATAACAGGTTAAACTGGGCAATGGAGAAGTTTTGAACCTGTCCTAGGAGCAGCTTTTGTGCTGCCTGGTTGTGTGGAAAGGAATGACTGACTTGATTTCTCCACCATCACGTTTCAGGCAAGGCCCTCTTTTCTGATGTTACAAGATGGAGAAAACCAGAGCTCTGGCATCAGCCCTGATCTTTAGATATCTTTGTTTTGTCCACCCCGTAACCCTTTGGCTGTTAGCATTGTAGCTTTACTTGGAGAGTGGTCTCCGTGATGGCTAAAGGCCACTTTCCTTCTCTCCTCTGGTGCTCCTTTCCCTGCTTTACACATGCATGTGCATCCCCAGGGTAAGAAGGGCCAGGCCAAGCAGGTGGGAGCCCGATGGGGACCAAAGCAGAGGCCATCAGAGGAGGCCCCTCTTTCCCACCATGCATTCACCGTGCTCCACGTTACAAACACACAGGAGAGGTCTCCGCAGGGACCTGTGCTGTTTGCAGGGATCACGATTTGAGGTTCATTTCAGACAAGAGGTCACACTATAAAGGTTCCTTCTGACCTTAAAACCTGCAACTCATTAAGAAATTGCTTGTATTACAGTTTGGTGACTGCAAGATGGATTTCTGTACGTCTGATGATTAATGCACCATCTGACCATCAAAGGACTCAAGGAACCTCAGCCAAAAAGGAAATTTGTAGTCCTAGAATCATGGAATGGTTTGGGTGAGAAGGGACCTTAAAGACCATCCAGTTCCAACCCCCCTGCCATGGGCAGGGACACCTCCCACCAGACCAGGTTGCTCCAAGCCCCATCCAACCCGTCCTCTGCATCCCTACGGCCGATGCCAGACACCCGCTCATGACGCCTGCCTGTGCGCACCTCCCTGTCCTGGGGGCCCGGCGGGTGGAGCCCCCCGGGACAGCCCCGCAGNGGGCGGCTCCTCGGGGCCGCGCTCCCTGCGGGCTGGCGCTCGGGCGAGCGAGGGTTAACCCGCCCGGCAGGACGCGGGAGGCACGATGCAAAAAGGAGTGAGGTTCCCCGGTTATAGCCCAGCTTATTTACAGATCACTAAAGGAGGGGGGTTAAAGGTTAATGGGCAAAGAATGTGGTAATTCTCAGAAGCAGCTTTTCGGTGTTCCCCTGCACTGGGGGACCAGGCCCACCCGTGGTCCCCTCCCCATCCTCCCGCCTCCCCCAGCGGGGCAGCGGGGCAGGGCAGGCTTCGGCTCCCAGAGCCTGCCGGTCCGCACCGAGGAAGGCAGTTAATGGGAGAGCTTTTTCATTAGTCAGAACCCCTAATTTGAGGATTGTGTAAAGCATTTTCCCATTCCTGTAGTTAACTCCAAACCTCTAACACATGCACTACCAGTCTCGGTGGAAAATGAACCATATGTTGAGTGTTGCAATACTCCACTGAGACCTTGAGGAGAATTTGTCAGCCCAGGATCACAGAGATAGACAGGGTCTTTTCCTTATTTCGACCTTGAGCAGTCATTTGTGACAGCATCGAGAGAGCAGAAGACTCTGTCGTCTGTGTTTGCCAGACACTGGGCAGGAGCACCTTTGCTTGTACAGGATGCAGGGAGCTTGTGAGCAGAGCACTACAGATCGATCCCCTCTGTTCATCCTCAGGAGAGCAGAATTTTGATTTTAACCAGATCTCTCCCTTTTCTCCACTGTCTGTCTCCACTTCTGGGGAACTCCTCAGAGTGCAAGAACGTTGCACGCCTGCAAGACACTCGGCTAATTCTCCTCTCTAACTAAGCCCATCTTCAAGGCTCCTGCCCTGCCCGTGACACCTTTCCCTTGTAATAGGGGAAATAAAAACAGAGAGAAAAGTCCTTCATGTTCAGGTCTGGCCAGGCGTGGGAGCACAGGACCAGGAGCAGCCAGTACAGTTGAGAGAGATCAGAGGAGAGAGGGAGGGTAGTCCTGAGCATGATACGCTGCTGCTCTTTGAGAGCATCTCACAGCTCTAACCCATTGGGTGGTGGAAGAAATGTTCGCCATTCCCTGTATTTTTATTTTCCTTCTCAAGGAACTTCACATAGCTGGAGGAGAAAAGAAAAATAACCTTCTTAGATATTATTTTAGTACTTTAATTTCTATTTCAAGGAATCCAATTTATTAAGCAGCAGTACCTGAGATTACACTCACCAAGCAAATTCTCAAAGGAAGCCTCACCATCTAGGTGTATTTTTCATTATACAATAAACTCTGAACTCCACCAAAGGTGTTTTCTCGTAATGTTAAACTCAGTGCTTGACAATTATTGTCCAGCTCCATTTGGTGCCAGAAGTGCATTCAGTGAAGAAGTAATAAATCCTTTCATGCTGTTTAATAAAACAAGAAAATGTGTTGCTCACACTTGAATGTTAGACTTTATTGCACAAACACAGCTAAAAAAATAAATGGAGTATTTCCTGTTTAGAAGTGCCTTCAAGTCACATGATGTTGATTTTCTCCAGGTGTTGCAAATCTAAACGAAATTTTCACTTAAGTTATTCTTAAAGAAATAAGTGAGCTATTTCCAAATGCAATAATCAACATGTTAAAGGTGCAAAAACCATTGTAAAAAAACCTCAAACATTCAATGTGGTGTAATAAAATTAGATGTGGAACATGGTGGTTGCCAAATTATACAAGATACTTGTGAGACACTTTGCCATCCTCTTGAGTGCTTTTCTGAGTTTCCAATGGGGGAAAAAAAACAACACTAACAAAACAAAACAAAGAAAAGAAAAATCTTATGAGGTCTGAGAAACCCTTTCAACTTATCAATTGATTTCGTCTCTTTGTAGGGAGCTGGAGTTATTCTCTACTCTGGTGGCCTGGTCTTGATTAGAGGTGGCACCGCTATTGTAAAATAAATGCCTGATAAAAATAGATCTCTTCAGCAAGGTCCTCAGCACTAAGTGAAAACACGTCCATAAGCAGAATTGTTTGTCTCTCTATTTTCACTAGCTTAAATAAAGAAAACAGTTTACCACATATTGTCCTTTAATAGATAAATCCTGTGGTTTTGGATCTGTAAACCTCATCCAGTGATGCCATGAAGGACATGATGACTGTCTGTCGTACATGCTTCATTCCTCCTCCCACATGCTCTCTGTTGACAGACTGGTGTGGACTGGTGTCTCTTCTTTGGGGACTTGGTGGGTACCCAATAGTCTGTATTTCTGTGGGGATGACAAGCTTTAAAAACGCTCCTAGCATTTGGAGCAAGAAGCATTTTGAGCATTAGGTTGGGCTAACAAACATGTTGGGCAAACATCTTGCTAGAGTTTCTCTCACAGCTTCTGAACAACCACCAGACTGGACACTTCTGCCCAGAGAAGCTCTACCCACACTGTAAAACCTTCACACACCTGAGAAGGATGGATCTCATCCCAAAACTTCAGAAACACCTAGACAAATTCTGGGCCTCAATCATCTGTTTTCTCCATCCATGATATGTCTTAGATATGCTATCATATGAACTTAGCGTTGCCTGTTCTGTATTTAATAGCTGAAGTTGTATCTGTCTTCTGTGAGTCCCTTGTTCTGATCTTTCCCAGTTTACAGTGATTGAGCACACTTACACCACTGGGGTTAATAACTCTTGTTGATGTTTCTTTTAGAAGAAAATAGATCTCTATCATTGGGTGGCTCACACCAGTTCTGCAGAGACTAACTATAACTATAGGAGGCACTGATGCTGTGTATCTGTGAATCTCAAACAACATTATCTCCTTAGATATCCTCCAAAAAACCTTCTCTACTTGAAAGAATGACTTGAAGAACCATGATTCCTTGAGCAACAGAGCAGATCAGAAGTGACTGCAAAGGCTGTCTAAATGATACAAACTTCCTACAGGCTCTCAGAGCACTTGAGGTTTTGGTATCAGCTTGACCTGCTGAAGACTGTGCAGCTACCAGAAGAGGTGGGATCACCCCATCCCCTCACCCCTGTGTCTTGTGGGCAAGCACCTGCACTCACATGGCCACTCAGTTACATCAATCAGAGAACACACCCATCTGAAAATTATTATGGTAGGATTGTTCTTTGTACAGATCAGTTTGCTGATTCAGTTAGCCAAACAACTTGGACAATTGCTGTACTGGGGAAGCATGGCAGGGAAAAGAGGTGTGACATGCCTGTTTAATAACAGTGCAATCATCAAGTGGCTGAAAGTGCTTATGAAACTTTCTCAGGGGGTTTTGCAAGCCTAGTGTGGTGTGCATCTCCCTGGGTCCTTTTCTTCCAGAGGCCTCACTTCAACATTGCATTTAAATGACTGAATTTCAAGCTCATGAGTAATTCCCAAGGCATTTAATATTTAATTTCAATTTAATTATATTCTTAAATGTAATGATAAGCATAGATTTACTCGCATGTTCAGAGTTAGGTATGTGTTCATGTTCTCCTGAGGAATATCACAGTTGTGTGGATATAAAGGAACTGATTTTTCCTCATGGGTGAGTTGGTAAGAATGTAGCTTCCAGTTATGAATTTATTTGTCTCATTAGTTGAGAGCTGATTTATTCACTCTTTCTCCTTACTGACAGTAGCAGGTTTCCTTCCACCCGGGTGTAACTCCAGGACTCAGAACTTTCCAGTTAACTCCATCTGCAGATTTAGTCAAACACTCCCATATCAGAGTTGGTCCTACAATAGGGTTTTTGTTGCTTAAAGTTTTCCAAACTCAGCAGGCTCAAATGTAGGCTTTTAAATCTGAATTTGAGCTCCTCAATACACTTTGGGGGTTGTGAGCTTCCCATATCATTTCCAATGAGAGAGAAAAAAAGAAAATCTCTGAATCTCTTCCTGTGCTTCAGGGACCAGGAGGGCCATTTCTCAGCATGCCTCCCTCCCTGCTGGGCAGCAGGGACATGGCACAACCTCTGTACCTTGGTGGGGTTAGATGAGCACAAGTGAGGCAAGGAGCAGTGATAATAATAGAAAAAGAAAGGTGAAAATACTTGGGATTTAAGAGGGATTTCAAAGACACTCCAGGAATACTAAATATTGTGTATTACACAATTAAGTGAAACCTTCTGCTGGTATAAAACGTATTAAAGGAAAAATTGGTCTGTCTGAGTTGAAGTGTGATGCCATGCTGCTTACATTATATATGAATAGTAATTGGAAACAGGACATCTGCAGAAATTAACCATTAACTGTTGAGCACTAAAATCTTTAATTGAGTTTGTAAGCCCTTAATGGCACAGTTAACCTTAAACATAGCTCAGTGCACGCACTACCTGGTTAACACTGGTTAATAACTCTAACAGCTGATAAGATTTCACACCCATGAGAGCGCCATATTAGCAAGAGACTTGGTGGAATGAGCTCAGCTCACCACTCTCTTGGACACAGACACAACAGCTTAACCTTTTTGCTGTAAGTGGTCTTTACAGGTTTTCTTCCTTCCAGACCTGCGTGTGTTGAGAGCACCCCTGCACGTATGGCTTTGTGAACTGCAGACACTGCTGTGTCCTCCGAGCACTTCATGGCATAGCAGCGGATGGAAACTACTTGGGTAGTGATGGATAAATCCACATCAGGCAGCTTGACAACTGGAAGAAGTGACTATAATGTGGTGACACTATGAATAACGCAAAGGAACAAAATCCACCCCAAGGTGTCAATGGGATTTGGAGAGATCTAGGCTGTGAGGAACAGCTCTCCACCTCCTAGGAAGCCCAGTTCAGGAAGGGCAGTTTCAGGAATGTAGACAGGTTAGAGGGACTGGTGCAAGGAGCAGAGCTGACAAACAGGTGGAAGAAGAGTTTTTGAAAATGTACATGTTTCTTTGCCAGCATTGTAAAGTAAAACTTGACAAGTGGATCCATGGGTCTAACTTAGAACTGGCATTGTTACGTGTCCTAGTTCAGAGGCTTGTAAAAAAAATTACTTTGTTACTGCCAACTTCTAACACATTTCTAAGCAAGTTCCAGAAGTAGATATATTATATATATATTCCAGAAGTATATATATTAAAAAAAAAAAGGGCAAAACCTCGGGGCATGGGTTGAAAGAATTTTTGAAGAGACTCAAAGATCCCAATTGCAGAATTGTGCTATTCATAACATGAGTGTGTGCCACAGCTCCTCCAGGGCTGGCATTTATCTGGAGAAAATCTGGTGACACTTGCACCCTGGGTTGTCCTGAGGGCATCCTCGCCCAAACTCAGACAGAGCTATCACACGCTGCCCTTGCCCTCTGTTGGTAAAATCAAGGGCAGCGGTGAGAAAGGTCTTTGGCAGACCTATCCATACAGAAACACCTCTCTGCAGCAAGGCACACTAAGTTGCCATCAGCCAGGAGGATGTGCTGCTGAGATGCCAGCCTAGACCTGTCCTGTCCGTACACACTTTCTGTTAGCAGGACAGGGAACAGCACAGCCCCAGATTGTGGGTCCTTGTTTTGTGACAGGCAACTGCTCTTTTATGGCCGTGACCTGCAGGGTGTGACTGAAGCCAGGAAATGAAAATCACCTTCTTTCTCAATTTACTCATTTACCTTAATAAAAAATCTTGCTTCTTCCTACAAACCCTTATTTTATGTCATTTTCATTAATGGCACTTAACATGACAATGACTTTGATAATAATTGCTCATATTTCTGTCTGTTTTGTGGTACACAAAAATTCACAGTAAGCAGGTACAGATTGAGCTATTTGAGCCTACAGTTTTCTGTGAAACAAATTTATCCTGTACACTTGCAATAGAAATTCTCTAGCATCCTTTTGCGCCAACTGAAAAGTTTTGCTGACCAAGATAAATAAAAATCTCAGTTCCATGTGATGTAGGGGTTTGCACTTAACATAAATCTCTCTCTAGTGCAGAGATTTAGCCCTTTTGAGGCCGCTGTTTTGTCACCTTTTACAGGTTTGTCTCCTAGGCACCCTCAGAGTTTACTGCAGCTGACGGCTTCCTGTGGACTTTCGCCTACACGCTGCCTTTAGGTACCTGCAGGAGTTGATCACTTTGCAGCCATTATTCTTTTCCTATTTTCCCATGTGTTTTTATGGCAACTTGTGCTGATTTTCTAGACTGGCTGAGGTATCTGGGGCTTCTTTGTGCCTTTGTTAGATGTTTTGTTTTTCTTTCTTTTTCCCCAATGGCAGCTATTTTATTACATCCCAGCCTGTGTCTCCAGGCCTCATGCTCTGGGATTCGTGTTTGGTTTTCTCATGGAGCAGCCCTTTTCCCTTACCATTTCCCTGATGCCTTGTATTACGTTTTTATTACAGCAGAGGCTGTGTCTACAGGTCCTTCAGGCTATTTGTTCTGAGACTTTTATTGGATTCTCAATAAATATGTTTGCCATTGGGGGTCCTTAGCTGGTTTCCTTACCTATTTTATTGAAGCTGTGCTTCCAGACAAAATGTTAACCAGCTATTTCAACAGCAATCTGGTTACTCTTCTGAGCCCTTGCACAGTTTCTTACATGTTTGCATTGGCTGAGCTACATCTCCTGCTTTCTTTTTTTTTTATGTTTCCCTCGCACTTAGGGCCTTTAGGTGCTTTTCTGCAGCCGTCTCTGTTTTGCGTGGCAGCACAACTACACCTTTGTGGCCAGTGGCAGGTGGAATGGAAATGGGTCTCCACAAAACCGAGAAATCTTAGGCTTTGAGTAGACAAAGAAAAGCCAGTCTCATGCCTGCAAAAGGCTACTTTTTGGTAAAATTAATTGATGTTTTTGCTTGGGATAGGCCATGCTCTACTGGGGTACATCAGGGTACATCACCTTCATTAAGAGAGATGGATGCAGTGTCTTAAAGAATGTAAGTTTGCTGTCCTGGGGAAGGTCTTACAGGGAAAGAGTGGCACACCCTCGCAGGCACGTCAGCAGGGTACTGATGCTGGAAGCTGCCAGCCCACTCAGGGCCCCGCTGTGAGGATTTTAATCCAAATTTTGACAGAAATTCCCATCTGAGTCTTGGCTTAATCCCACTTCCATGGTTACTTGTGATATCAAAATATATAAGTTTGGGGGCAGTGGCATTCCCTGGAGAGTCTTGTGTAGAAGGGATGACTTGACAACCCAGCTATATAGGGTAGGACCAGAAGCGTTTCCTCCTCAAAGGTGATAATTGCACCCATGTACTAGTCCTTGAGGTTGTGGCACAACTGCCCGGTGTTAACATCACAGTAATCACTGCTTGGGTCAGTAGGTTATCCCGTGCCCCATCGCCAGGCTGAGAGCAGACAGCAAAATACTGATGGTTTGTGCTGGAGATGAAAAGAAGTGTCTCCAACCCAAGCTTCATCTTCTAAAGTAATTTTTTGGTATTTCATTGGTTATCTATTTTTAGCTTGTATAAAAAGGCTTATGTGATCACACTCTGTGTTTGTGTGTCTCTATCTTCCCTTGCAGAAATAACTTTTGAACTCATGGACCAGTTTCAACCAGATTTGATTGAGGAGTAGAAATCACAAAGATAGGATGTTCTTGCAATTTTTATGTTAAATAAGCAGCCCGGTAAAGGACAGAGACATTAGAAAACCCACACAGGAATACTTCAGCTGCAGGAAAAGTTTGGATCATGGGTAATGCTTTGTTAGACATAAAAATCCACTCATCATTCAAGTTGTGTTTCCCAGATGAAGTACTTATCCTGTGTGTAATAAAAGGTAGTTCTGACTGAGCTCTCTCCAGTGCTATGGACATTCGTAAAGTCTTCTCTCACAAACACATGCTGCAGCTTTAGCCTAACCCAGTTTAAAAAAATCATCTACAAGATGCAAATTCATTTGAAACTGGGATCTGCTGATGCTGATAGACATGGATATTTGCTGAGAGCTAGTTATAAAGCTGTTCTATGGCATTTGCTTTATTATTAGTCTCAAAAATATCACTATATATTTCCATTTAACCTGCCATACATATAAATATCTTCATTTATGAGAAGAAAAATTTGTATTTCAGGACCAGATCACATAAGGAATCAATGGCAGAGTAATGAAGACAGTCAATATCAAAAAAGTCCACTGCCTTACCAGGAAGGCCATTTCTCCTTCAGCATGAAGTGGTTTTCCAGGGATAGAGAAAGGTGGAACTATCATATACTACACAATATTTTACCTCAGAAAGGGAAAACTAGGGCACAGTGAGATTGATAGCCTTGACTTGCCTCGATTCTACAGGTGATCTGACTGAACAATTGCCAGGTCAGCAGCAAGACTGGAAGGATCCCAGGAGTCACATCCAACCAGAAGAAGATACTGTGGCATTCCAAGAGGGAAAGAGCTCATTTAAAAGTAATTTATTTGGCTGTTTTGCAAAAAAGAAGAAAAAATTTAAATTATCAGTGGAAATTCAAAGAGAAGCTGAAAATATTGAATTTTTATCCACTCTGTTTAGATCAACACAAACAACTTCGTGATGGCTGTTAAGGGACTGCTTGGCTCAATAAATCAGTGGCTCTTGAACATTTTGCAAGAAGCCCCTTTCCTGCAGAAGTGATGGGAGATGCTCCTTGCTTCCTTCAACCAAGCCAGAAACCAGTTTTGTTTTGCCCATGGCTGGGGGAACCATGGGCTCCAGCATAGCACAGAGGGCAGGAGGATTTTGCATCCAGGTGCAATCCCGGGCACCTCTCTCCCTAGAGCATGAACTGCACAGCTCCCCAGGCTGAGGTTGGCTCAAGAGGGATGCTGGGCTCAGGAAAAGCTCTCCCACTGTATTTCTAGTGAGACTCATCACACCAGTCTTCTCATCCTGAAGCCCTCATGCTGCCAAGTAACCTTGTGCAAGGCAGCCTGTGGCCCCTCCTGGCCCCTCTAAGAAGGGACAACAACATGAACCTTGAAGGGGATTTTCTCTCTAGTATTCATTATTATGTCCAGGAACATAATGAGCTAGATATAGGTCACTCCAGATCCTGAAAAAGAACTTTCTGGATCCATCTGCAATGAGAAGTTAAGAGTAGCCATAACCATGCCAAAGCCAAAGTATTTGCTGCTGAAATGGACTATTTATCCACATCGAGTTTCATTCATCTAGCCTGTTGACCAGTGGCTTGGACTTGTACTGAAGCATGCTCAGATTTTGCCCTCTTTCCACGTGTCAAGAGGATGGGTGGGAAGTTGTAAAGAGCCATGGACCTCAGCCTGGTGATGACACTGGACTTCTTATGCTGAGGAAAGCCTGAAATATCTAATGTGTACCTGCAGAACAAAGCAAGTCTTGCTTCATATCAGAATTCAGGGAAACCACCAAATGACAGAGAAAACATGCCTTCCTCTGGGTGCACAGAGCATGTGGGACAGCTGTTAATGATCGTGGCGTGAGTGTGGGACATGCAGCATTTCAGCATGGCTGGGGAGGTTATCATAACAAAGAGGTCCTAAAAAGAAAGATCTTTTAAAAAAAATCAGAAAAGTTTTCTGCATTTCTGGGACTGCAAACCTTTTCCTTTTTTCTATTTTGTTGCAAACCTGCAGTTAGATGCATCACACACAAATGGGTGGTGTTTCATCCCCCAGGGGACTGAAATACCTGAACGCTTTACAATAACAGTAAAAACCCAAGTGCTATTATGGTTGACTACAATGTGGGACACTGTAACAATAGCAATATTAATTTTTCTTAAATGAAAGTGAGTAGCTGTGTTCTTAAGGGCACAACTCCCATTTATGAGTTATTTTGAGCAAACGAAAGGCTCACCCCATAAGCCAAAAATAGTGGATATTTTTTCACTCTTAAGAAAACTATAATATTTTATTATTGTGGCACTTAATGTATTATGAAACAAAGCACTCAAATCCAGGTTTTGGCATCAGAAGTCAACATACTTACCTTATCTTAGGACTCTAGGCTGTATTTGTATTACTACTTTTTGCAGTGATCATTCCCACTGTGTGGTCATCTCTGTGGTTAACCTGCTGGGATGGTTCACGGTTGGGCTGCAGCCAATGCTGACTAGCACGGTCCTGAGCTGCTGCTGGGAACAGCTGAGGAGGGAGGGCTGGCCAGGGCTGTCCCCTAAAAGCACTGGGGTGCAGCTGTCCCGTTCCGGATGGTGTTTGGTATTTGGGGTTTTTTTTGTTTATCAAGATTATTGTTGTCTAACTTCAATCTGAAGTTGTTCCCTATCAGAGACCCAGGTTTCATGATGTGCCAGTTGTGTAGCAATGCAGCCAGACAGGATGATTTGAACTATGACGCATTTTAAAATTCTGCAGACTGACTTCCATAGTTGTTTCTACCTTTGGAAGTGCTTGTTCCAAACGCCAATTTTCTTTTAGCTGCTGATTTCTTGCAAAAAGACACTTCAGATGATGTGAATTGGCATAGCTCCAAAGAGACTTGATCTCAAGAAGTATTGTTTTGTGCCTTCTTGGCCTCCATGAAATCAATAGCAAACCTCAAATGTCCTTTAGTGAGAGAAGGAGCAAGCCCAATGCCTCCCTCACCGGAGAACAGGAAAGCACCTCTCAAAGAACTCTAAGTTTTGCTTGCTGAAGTAAATTTGACATGAACTACTGAATAAGCAGAGTCCCATGACTAACAGCATCCTGAAATGTGATAAGGGAGCCAGAAGAGAACTTACTGCTTTTCAAAAGAGCACACTGGAGCTACACAAGCAGAAAATGTATTACTTGATAATAGATACTTTTTTTGGCAGGAATATCTAGTGAGCCTACAAGGTCATTTATGTTCTGCAATAGTTGTTTTGTAATGAAAAGGGGGAAAAAAAGAGTAATTAGATCCCCATACTTCAGGAAGGCAACAGATCCCTCTTTACTGGCAGATTTCAGATTCTTTTATCCTCTTGTGAGTCTCTAAAATCCTCACATTTCTTTTACATTAAGATTCTTTTCCTCATCCCTTCCTCCTTTTTTCCTACAGGAAAATGCACACAGAACTTTTATCTGCTTTTGTCTGAGCTGAGCAACTTGAATTCATTTTTTGTACTACCGACAGCTGTGCGTGACACTGGATGGTTTTGGAGTGCATGGAAAATGAGGACTCCATCCCACAGATTATCTGTGACACTCTCAAGAATTAAAGTACACATTGTTTTTGTTCGCTATTTCAAACAAAAGAAGAAACAGCAGCTGCTTTTGGCCAGTTGAAACAGAAGAGGTTTTGCATGATGTGATGGAATTTAAGCACAAATGTTTCAGGCCGTGGTATGAAAGGGCAGAGGAAATGGAGCTTGTCCCCTTCCCTTGAGAAGCATGCACAGTCTCATGTGTGTGCACACACTCATGTGCACACACATGTGCCCCCAGAAGATCTTCCCATTGCAACAGTGCAAATTGAAGGCATAAACTTGATTGCATCCAAAGCCAGCATATGGACTCTCCAAGGAGGGTCTTACCAGCCGATTCCTCAAAAATGAAAAATAAATAATTATTTAAATAAGCCAGATATCTCATTCTGCAATTATAGTTCCAGTCCCAGCTGCTCTCATCTGGCAACGCTTCTGCTAAGTGAGTGTCCAGCACTATGGGAATACACCTCTCTGTGAGGGTCTGGTCTCCCTGGCAAGTGGCCTCAGCCTGCAGACCTCGTGGACTTCTCTGCTTTTGAAACTGCCTGGCTTTTCTTGCTGTCATGTGAGCACCCAGGGTCCTCACAGGTAAGATGCTAGCACGAATGTGTTTAAAATAGAAGTGAGCCTTTTTCATCCAGGTGCTGGCACTTCTGCCTGCGCTCATCTGAGCAGAGAGGGAGCAGCACGGCACGCACACCTGGGTGTGATTTTTGTTAGATGTTAGATACTTGTTAGGTGCCAGTAGAAATGTTCTGGATTTCTTCTCTCTCCAATATCAATGGTTTTACACAAATGCAAACAAGAGCTGTCTGTACCCTAACACAACTAGTGCAAATTTTTATTGAACCCAAGTTTTCCCCCAAGTTTAGGCAAAGACATCCAGAGCAACGTGACACCCAGCTGCAGATACCTATAGCATGAAACCTGTGTTCACGGTAGGGTGGTGCTACCTTGGATTACCAACTTTATCTAACACAGCTCTCCAAGATGTTGACTTCCATTTTCAGAGACTAGGAAGAAAGTGGCACCAAAGGAAAGACTTACATTTCTCCTCCTCCTGCTTTACACGAGTCTTCTTCTCATGACCCTGTTTTCTGTTATAAGTAATGAAACACCTTTTTGCTGTCCTGGAGGAATTGCCCAGCAATGCACGTATTGGCCACTCCCATCTTCATTACCCCTGCCATCTCACAAGGTAAGGCACCCTGCCGTGTCAGGCAGGCAGGGGCAGAGCCAGCAAACACACCCCAAAATATTGTGGCACTGTGTCAGTTCTTGCTAATTGCTGCATTTAGCTCTTCCCACAGCAAAACCAAGGTGGATGAATAGTGGTTAAAATACCACAAAAATAACTTAGGTAAAGCAAGGCTTCTGACAAGGGCAAATACAAATCACTCACCTCCATTAGGAAGGGCACTGTGTATAAGAGCAGAAACAGCTCTTCTCAAAATTTGGCCCCAGGAAGATAAGAGCAGCCAAGCTTGCTCATCCTTGGATAAAACCTAAAGTTTCAGGACTGCTCTGAAGTGAAAGGAGATACCCAGATTCACCAGCTGCCCTTCCAGCATGGCAGAGGTTGACTGCATTCATGCAGAATTTTAACCTTACTCTCAAAAACTCCTTTCCCTCTAGCTCTTCTCAAGCTTTGCCAGGTGCCCTCTGGAGAGGACTGTGCTGCTGGCAGGAAGTCACACTGCCCCTCACCAGCATCTCATGGCAGGGCCAGAAGGAAGGGCCGGTACAATCCAAGGGGGCTGGAGACAGCCCAGGAGGCGAAGACAGGGAGTGTGGGTGCCATCTGGTTGCGGACATGGTCAGAAGCCGATTTCTGTTTGACTCAACCTTGCAGGACAACACTGCCAAAGATGGTTTTGGAGGGAAAATGGAGCCTTTAGAAAACTGCTGGTTATAAGGATCCTGTGCGTACAGGTTAGTTCTGCCTAATATTTGATGGAGAGCAGCCTCGCTGATTGCCTGCCAGCCTGCCTGCCAGCGGCAAGCGAGGCCAGGACTGGCTGCTGTGCAGCCTCTGGCTCTTCTGTGGGGGATCGGGCATCCCCATGCACCAGGAGCACTCCTTCCCCAGCCTAAAGAGAGCAGGAGAGCCAAACACAGCAAGATAGTGACGATGTGGAAGAACATCAGTTTGGAATTTCTTACCACGAGCCATGTGACTCCTGATTGGAAATGTTATTAAAAAGTATCTCTGGACATGATTTTTAGCAGAAGGCATTTTGCTTTTCTGCTTGGCTCTGAGGAAACAGGCTGAAGCACGGATAAGCAGATCCCAGGCATGGTGATGGCCCTCCAAGCTGACAGCTGTGCCCAGGCTGGAGCCTGACCACCTGGGATGCTGTCCTGCTGCTTCCTCTCCACTTGGGAAACCCAGTGCTGCTTCAGGGCATGTAGCTGGAGCCCAAACTTTGTCAGACCTATGGGAAGCAATGTGGAGCCCTGTTTATCCCCTTCTTTTTAGATCATCTCCTGGAGGTCTCACTGCACCTCAGCTGTCTGGGGTGGATGGGAGGTGGCACCAGCATTCCCTGGCAGCAGCAGGATGTGGCTCCCATGCCCAGTGGGGCACATGGTTGTGCCTGAGACTGTGCCTTCACTCCTGCAAGTCAGGTACCCACAGCTGGTCATGGAAAACATAGAACTTCCCCCAGTTCCTCTCCATTTTTGTAACCCAGGTTCCCAAAATGTGAAATAGCCATTGCACTGTGAAATCAATGAAAGCCAAGGGGAGTTTTGGCAGTGACTTCCCGGAGACAGCAGGATTTCACTCTGGGTCCCCCAGTGATTAGAGGACACTCTGCTCAGCCGGAGGCAGAACAGAGATCTCAGCCCCATCCTGTTCCTCTGCAAAAGGCCCACTGTGGCATTAAACTGCTACCTCTGTGTCACCCTCCTGCTGGGCCAGCCCTGTGACGGCACCGTGCGGAGCCCCCTCCCTCCTGCCCACTCCCACACCTGCTCCCTGCCTGATCTCCCCTCTTCCCCCCTCTGCAGTTTGCCCCACTTTCCTCTTCCCTTTGTTAAAAAGCTGTCACTTCGTTTGTCATTTACTCTTTTTATTTTCCGTATATAAATGCTATACTTTTTTTTTTTTTTTTAACCTTGCTGCCACATCTTTCCTTTATTTCCATTTCCTTGGTTTTGCCTTGGGCAGTTTGGCTTTTGAATGATCTTCGGTTTTCTTTCAATTTGATTTTAGTTTTCTGGGACCAAATTGCCACCCGGTGTAAATTAAGCAATAATGCCAAAGTGATCATGTTTCTCATCATTTTCCCCATTTTATTGAAGAGTAACAAGCAGAGCTGAGACAGAGAGGAACTTAAACTGCTTTTACTTACTAATCTCTAGCCTAGTGTCTACATTCACTAAGGCAAGCCTGACACTACAACTGTTGCTGATCATAAGTATCATGGTGTGTGTATATATAGAGGCATGTAAAAAAAAGCCTGTTGCATAGATATCATTGTACCAGTAAAAGCATACTTCTGCCCATACGTCTTAGTTCTCCACTGGAAAAATAAATAATGTTGTTAAAAAGACAGTTTTGCTTGTGTAAACCATGTCCTGTCACTGAATGTTTTGCCAGCACTGTGTAATTCCAGCCCAAAAGCTACACTCAGCATTATGGGCACTCTGTGAAGTATTTTATCTGCTATGAACGTGAAGGCATGAACAAAAAAAGAAATACAATCTGCAGCTACTACATCCTTAGTGGGCTGTGATGGTCATGTTGAAAGCAGTAATGCAGCAGTATTAGCAGCATTAGGCTACGTTGAGCCCCCAAGCAAGCACACTTGGCTTGCTTCACAGACTGAAGAGCTGTGAATCCTTCTCCAGAGGCTGGAAGCTGTTAATGCTCAGCTGTACCTGCTGTTCCCCAGCCCCTTCTCAGCTCATGCCCCACAGCACCTGTGGGGGCAAGTTAGGTGAGATTAGTACATTTGCAATCCTTTGAAGAGGAGGGAGAAGAAAGTGGTTGCATGTGTCATCTTCATGTCTGCACTGGCTTACAAGATAGATTTTTTAGGGCCACATGCATTAGGTGGAAAAAGTTGAGACTAGTGCTTACGAGTACCAGGGGCTGTGGGCAGAAGGCTTGCTGCAGCACCTTTCATTGATTTCAGACTGATGGCAAGACAAATTGCTCCTCCTCGGTGTTGCTCCTTCTTTTGCCTTCCTTCCCACCCTTCTGTGCTCAGATACAGAGCCCTCATTACTGCCTGGAAGTGAGCATTTTCCTCCTTTAGCCATAACTCTTGGTCAGATGTCTACAGAAAACAATTTTTAGAAGTTTGCACAACTTCCCTCTTCTGTATGGTACCACTTTGTGAAGAAACACAGGTACAGAACACTGGTGCAGAAGGTAAAACCCTTCAGTGGGTACCAACATGACATGTAGCATAAACGCTAACCCTGCCAGCCACTGTGGGCTGAATTAATTCCTGCTGTAACTTCAGTAACATCCTTGGAATTACTGAGGAAATCTGATGCTTACAGTCACATAACCAATCGGCTGTTCATGAGGATGTGTTACTAATTACAATTACTGAATGTTAACAACACTACAGAAATATTGAGAGCGCCCTGTATATAAAAATATTTTTGTAGTGGCTAAGGTCATAAATGAATGTACTAATTTCAATTTAAACACAGAAGCCAAGGGTCTGTAAGTTTGTTGAGGGGCCTCGTGTGGTCTAACACAAATCAGGTAGAGGCTGCTGGCACCTGGAAAATAACAGATGAAGAAGAAAGGTAATTGCTAGTCGTGGCCTGTCAGAGCTGCTCCTTTGTGCACCAGTCCAACTTCCCCTTATACTTCCAAGTTATCTACAGCAAAATTTCTTCCAAGCTAAACAAAATCAGAGGCTTTTAGGAACTTAGAAATGTCTGCTTAATTTCAGTGTCGATAAGCCCCTGGTCCAACTCATTCTTAATGTATCAGAATTAAATGTTTTAAACATATTTATCTAGTTGCTATGGCTTCACCTGGTGCGTCAGACACTTTATCCATCAAATATGACAATTGAATAACATTTTTATTTTTAGATATGGATCACAGATCCTTCTCATCATACTATTCCCTTCCCCCCTTTCCTGAGTTTTGAACTCACTGGAAAATCTGTTCCATAATATGGTGGGTAAATGAATTACAGTCACAGATGGTCTCTGGAGATTTCATACATGCTGCAATTCATTTGTTCAGGAGTGGAAAAAAAAAGAGACCCTTGTCTTGTGAGGGTATTATCAGGGACAGCAGATCAGACACTGTAATGCTGCCTTGCACTCTGGAGTCAACCCATTTCCTAAGCTTTTATGACTCGGCATTTACTATTCCTGGATTTGAAATTTTTTAAGTGGAACATCAAAATCCACAATGAAAATGATTGAATGTGAGGAGCTGCGGCAGTTACAAGTTACAATTTATTTTTACAATCCTGAGTGAAACTATGGTGTGCTATTGTAGACAGATGCTCAAGAGTGGCAATCTTCTGCTCCGGCAATAGTATTTCAGTTGTAATTAGCAAAAAGAACTTAATTCACGGGTGACTGTTGAGAATTAGTTAAACCTTGCAGCAGACCTTGAGGTCCTCAGGAGGAAAATGCTAGAAAAATAAGAAACATAATATAGAAAGCAGTATGTAATTTTAATGCTTGGTTGTCTTGTTCAGCATAAGACATAAAGCCTATTTGCAGACAAGCATTAGGGTCAATCCCTGCGACTCACTTTTGACTCTGAATTCATGCCAGCAGTTACAGAAGGAAGGGATGGGGTGATGGATGCATCAGCCATTGGGGAAAAATTCTGCAGAGAATTTGTTTCAAGAGTGAATCAGACAAACCTGTTTCTGTTTGTGCAATGATATAAAAAATACTACTACGTGGTCAAATGTAGTAGGGTGATTTAACTGTCTGCATCAACACACCATCACACTGTTGCAGGGCCAAGCTTCAACCGGATGAGAGGGTGAATATTGACATTTCCTCAATATTTAGTCCTTTCTGAGTGGCATTTCACAACCCTTCAGCCCACCTTGTGATTAGGCTTCATAGCTGACACAGTCCAGTGGGTGCCCTAATGAAGATACTTGCCCAAACACCAGACAAACCAGCCGACATGGCCATCAGAGCCAAGAAGTATTGGTTGAGAGGCCCCGCTCTGTGATGGGACTTGCTTTGGATTAGAAGGAAGAAAACCCCAGAAACCTCCGGCATTTCCACAGGCAGGCGCCTGAGGGGAGGCTGCGCATCCCAGGGGGCTCCTGACCTCCCCACAACCTCTGCCCCCGGATGAAGGTCCCTGCGTGGATCTGTGTCACCCGCAGCATCCACTGCCAGAGATGCTGAGTGCCCGCAGGAATGTCTTTCACCTCATCCACTGCCTCATCCACCTCAGCAGGAGTTCAGGGAACCTGGAGGTTAAAATGCTGGCTGAATCCTCCAGGGCTGCCATCCCCTCCCCATATAGTGGGGGTCATTATAGAGACTCATTGCTCTGCGGTTTAATGGATGGCTCTCGCTGCAGTGCTTGGGGACCCTCTGACAGGGCGCTGTGAAAGGGCAAAGGGGTACTAATAGCTGCTGTGCTTTCCAGCAGCCCCAGCCAGAGATAGTTCTGTATGCAGCTGACAAGCAGTCAACGTCTGCTCCCTGTCTCTGTTTGCACTTCATCGAGTTATCTCCTCGCAGGCAAAGAAATCCCAGATGATTGAACAGCACATTCATCATCTGGATTTCCCCTGTATCTTTTCCTGTATCAATGGTGCCATAAAAAGCCCACCAGAAAAGTTGATGGTGATCTGCTCTATCTTCCACTAAAAGCTTTTGCAGAGACACATTAAGATCCGAAGTAAAGTAAAAAAAAAAACAAACCCCAAACTTTTTTTCCCCACTCAGATGTCAATCAAGGAACATTAAACAAAAAGATTAGTTCTGCTCTTATTTGTTTGTAAAACAAAAAGTATGAAATATTTAGCAGCATTGTAATGCAAACCAGATGGGAATAACGTCGGCTTTCAAGGCCGCTGGTAACCACCTCCCTTTCATGCTGCTGCAGCAGCAGGACGAGGCAGGCAGCCCATTAGGACAATTTATGAACTGGACTTCCACAGAGGGAGTTCTAGCAAGAGGTCCACGGCTAGTACAGAGCAACCCTGATAACATCTGTTAGGGTTATTCATTGAAGAGGATTATATTACAATCCCTCTTAATACCACGAGTGCTACAGTAAAACCGGATGAGCCTTCAGTTTCATTTGCTCCAGCAATATGTGTTTATCAGAGCGTTTTTCTGCAGTTGGAAACCAAGGCTGCATTCATGGTATGTCACAGAATGAAATTTAGAAAGCTTGAAATATTAACCTAGAAAAAACCTCAGTCCCTGCTTTTAATCTCCCTGGCTGTAGTGCTCAGCTTCTACGTGCAGTATCAACACAACATCAGCCCTTTTCCATAAAATGCTGCTCCCCATTAAATCTCTAGGGCTGAGATTGATTTTATTTAAATAGTTCTTACTCGCTAACATTGCTCCATCCTTTTTTATTTAAGACTTTGCTAATGATGTATTTTTTTCTCTTAATTTACCTAAGGATATAATGAATGCTCACATCCGAAATGACCTCATTATACCAGTGAGGACTTTTGTGCGGATAAGATTTAATGCACAGGCGTAAGGCAGAGGAGAACTCTCTAAATGGAGAGGTTTTAAACATTCTGTAAAATCCCTGTTGACTACAAGCCAGATTCTTACTGCTGTAAAATGACTTAGTTCCAACAGCTTCAATGAAGCTACACTGATTTACTCCACTTGAGGCTCTTACCTTATTATTTTTATTTATTGAACTTGCCACCTTTTGCTGCTACAGCCTAAACAGATTCTTCCATCCTCTAGCAGCAGGCTTGCTATCTAAAACAGGTGTTTCTCTACTAATATATGACTTAAAAGATTTATAACTATCCGGAGTATTTCATTGTCCCCTAAAACTGTTTATAATAATTCTCATTGACTGCCTGAACTCCCACTGATCAGCTGTAGAGTTGTTTGCAGCCTGAACCTGGTCAACAAAATATTCATTCACTGTACAAGTGTGAGCTGTTTTATCTATTCTTAGGCACTTTTCTCTCCTTCTTGCTGGACAACAGTCTTTCCTTGTCTACATAGAATGTTGGGGACAAAATCAAGTCCCAGGTTTCTTTGCTGGCTCCAGAAGAAGAGGCCTGATATACACAGAGCCCTACTTTCTGGCTCCTCAAAAAATAAACTGCAAGATGAAAAAAATGTGTTGCAAATGAATAATTAAAAAAAAGTAAGAATATAAATTTATTTTGTGCAATGATGGTAGCCCTTATGGTAACGTAGCTGTCATACCACCATAGTCTGCTCTTCCTACAACCTTGGACTTGTTTTACCCCGTTCTCTTCTGGGAGGGATTCGGGCTGCTGCTCTGATCTTGAGACAGCTATGATCAGTTGAAGTGTTGGCATTTGTACTTTTAGGGGCTTAGTGGGAGACAGCTCATAGGAAGGCACAGGACTACATGGTCCAAATACCTGAGAGAAGTCAAAGATTGGATAAAGCTCAGTGTGTTCGTAAAAGCAACAGGGAACCTAGCCCACATGTTCCTCAAAAAATCATAGTGGTTTTCCACTCCTCCAGAAGTAACTGCCTGTGGAGCCCTTTAATGTCAGATTCTGGCAGACTCTATCTCATAAAGATTCAGGAAAGAAACCAGCAATTACTTGGATGTAATGAGTGTTGTGCATCTGTACATACATGCTGCAGTGATTACTCTTCAGAGAAATCAGCGGTGGTTAAACTAATTCACTGCTCACTCACTACATATGATTGGCGTTAACTTAAAACCCGAGGTTCTCAAAACACTCCCCTTCATCTTAGCAGGTTGGGACTGAGGGGAACCCCACAGAGAGTGTAAAAGGCCAACACTATAAAAAATCATACTGAATCATAATATGATGTAGCAAATTCACATTTTCTTTGAGTACAGTAGAATTCTACTCAAACAACTGCACAGTCTTACAGAAAAACTGACATTTTCTATTAAATGGTTGGATGGGGCTTTGAGCAACCTGATCTAGTGGGGGGTTGGAATTGGACGATCTTTAAGGTCCCTTCCAACCATTCTATGATTCTATGCAGTAGGTACACAAGTACACAACCTTCATCCAGTGGTACATGAGCAGAGAGGGAGGCAGCAGACAATTTTATCTTTTCTTCACTTGTTCTGGGTGTTTCTAGGTCAGCCCAGATACTTTGATGGTAAGAAATAAGCACAGTAAAAACGTGAAAACACACCCCAGAATAATTTAAAAGTTCTTAAAAAAGAAATACATATGTGTTTATTTACTGCATTATGACTGCAACATGAAATACAACTATTTTTTCATTACAAAAAAGGACATGTGATATAATACTCTGATTTTATAATCTGATTCAGCATAGTTCATTGGTAACAGTGGAGCATCACAAAACAGCCACAAGGCTAGAGCTTGGGGTGATGAATTTCCAGTCTCTTTATCCTACTTGCAAACAGCAAAGCCACATCATATTTTATTTGTCATTGAGGGATAAACTTTCAGAATAATGTGGCCTGATTACAGAAGGTCCCAGCTGCCCTTAACTCCCAAATAGGTCTTGCAGAATCAGATTTTTTTTACCTTGAAAAATATTATGCTTCTGACAAGGCTGAGGAATAGACAGTATTTTCCAGGCAGAGAGCAGAAATCCTTCCATGTTACACCATGACCAAAGTACAAACTAAGGGCCTTTGCTTCATAGATGCACAGAAACCAAAGCTGAGAGTTACTTTTGCTCTGAAGAGTAACTATTGCTCTGAAGAATGAAATCAGGCCATTTTCTGCAATATTTCACTGAAGCTTTCTGTTATGTTAATCTGTGCACAGGGCTTCAATCGATTTAATGTGGCATTTCAGCTATGGAACAAATCCAGAATACAAAGGAAGAGTCCAAAGCACAGAAAAGAGCACAAAAAGTTGTCCTGAAATGCTTAAAATACAGCCTCTTAACTAGTTAAAAGGCCCTATTCTTCATTAGAAAGGGTCTTATTCTATTACTGCTATTCACACATCATTGGCTCTTATTTTTAATCTTTCCCATGAAATTTCACTTGTAAAATTAAGGTTCCAAACAGTGTGAACAAACTAGAGAATCAGGCCCCAAAATGGCACCATTTCTGGGGTAAATTCTCCTGACTTTCAGACAAAACTTTTAAGTGTCATATAATGCTGCCCAGCCTTTTGAAACAATGACCTGATTTCTTTCTGTACATCTTGCATGGAATAACACTAAGGATGGTCTAGCTCTAACAATTTAAATAAAAAATAAAGTCAGTCTTTTTATGCAACTGCATTTTTTATACAATTTCATAAAGTCAGTATACAGAAGCTTATAGCTTTTTGAGATAATTCTAGCAAATAAGAGGATATATAGGAAAACAAAAAGTTTCAAAACTACAAGGAAATCTGTAGAATAAAATATATATCTATATATCATTTCCCAACACAAGCAATCAGCAGTTTAGAAAAATATGATTGTTACAGTCTTTCTGACTCAATAGTTGTAAAAAGAAAGAATTTTAAAAATAAGTTCAGCTTTTCAAAAAGCTGTATTTTTAATAAGAAAATAGACTGGTCCACATTTCCCTGAATAAGCCAGAAAGGTTAAGGAAAGGTCCAAGCAAGACAAGGAGTTTGACTTGGACTTGACATCAGCTGTGATAACATGCACATGTACAGAGACAGCTGCTTGGCTCCAGTATTGTTTACCTTAGAAACGAGCCTAATTTATCACAAATGTATTTAAAAATCATAAATAACATAACAAAAGTGGAACTGGTCCCTGCAAGGCAAATAATTATATTCATACAAGCAAAAAGTGACATCAATCTAGTCATTTTCTTGTGACAGTGAAAAAGCATTTTGTACCCAACTGTTACACTGACCAGCACATGTATAAACGCAGATTTATTATTACAGGCACTGCTATCAGCTACTATACACAAACAAGGAGAGATGTTCATGCTGTAATTGCCTCTAACGTTTTTGTTCTGCTTGAATATTAACATTTACAAGAAGCTGAGGTGGAGACCTGAATTCAAGCCAGGATTACAACATGCAAAATGCACAGGGTTCACGGGAAGGTTTCTGATCCAACCCATTACCAATGTTTGGAAGTGGGCAGGAGCCCTGAAGAATTTGAAAACCATTCATAATATGAGTTTCTCTTGTGAACAGCCTTAGGCTTCCTGTCTGCCCAGAGGTGGGTGATCTAGCATGGGACATACTGGTGAAATTTAGATCTGCAGCAATAAACCTCCCATTCGGGAGGTGGCAAAACGTACCTCAATATTTGCCGATTTTTAAATTGAAAGCAGTTTGACTGCAGAAACTTCACTCCAGGCTGTTCTTAATAACTTTTTAATACATTGATTAGAACTTATTAATTCTGTTCAATGTGAGAGTAAATCCCTTCATTTTGTCATAATTTTTGTGAAATATATGGGATATTTACTCACCCTATATGGGAGTCTTAGCACATTTCTTTAAACTTTCTTCTAGCTTTAAACTAAACAAAAGCAGAAAAACTGATGGGAGCAAGATTGATGGAGTGTTGGTGAAGGGATCCAACATTGTTTATAATCCAGCCTTGTTAATGAAATTGGGCCTGAGACAGCTGGCTGCTTTGGGAAGTGAGGACAGTTCCCCTGTAGAAGCACTGTACATTGATTATATTGCTAGTAAACAACAATGCAGCTTCTGGGTCTCCTACCACTTTTCAATATCAATGAAGTGTTATGTCTTAAAAAAGGCAATGACAGAGAAATGCAACACCCATGTTATTGCTTGTGTAATTGCTTCACAGTGGTCCAGTACACCCAAGTAAACAAACAAGAAAAGGTATGTTGTTGGAAGGGAAGCTCTGAGGCTGGGCAGCTGGAGTGTGCCCTTCTGGAATCACCCGATAAACTCAGTCAACACTAATTAAAAGGAAAAAAAAATGGAAAGAGTGACATTGATCAAAAAGAATACATCTGATGAGACAAAAATGTCAGGGTCTCAGAGCAAGACAGAGGTATATCTTTTGTTTTCCAGTCAAGCACATGTACAAAATGGAGGCTGGTGTTTCAGAACAGACACACATTTAGTACATGCAGCATCAAATACCTTCAGGAGCAGCCAGTGCTCAAGCTGTGACTCCCAGGTTAAACTCTTACAGGGTCTGAACTGGGAAGGTGATGGGAAAATCGTCTTGGGCACTTTTTGCCTTAAAGACTGAAGACCTAACTCAAAGCTTATTAAAGTTCATTAAAGCTCATTAAAACACATACCTCTAAACTCTTCCAGCTTCCTTTTAAGACAAAATTTCTTTTAAAAGCTGCACTTGAAAGTTACATCGAAGTGGAATGTCACCTTTCTTTAAGTAGAACAATAATTACACTCCCCATTACATATATATATATACACATACATATATAATTCATGGCAATGAAAAGTAACGTACAGAGGTGTTCATTCATATCTGTAGTGAAACCAAGTCTGTGGTGTTCAATGCTTATAGGACTTGACAAAAGAAATAATTTGATTTTGAAGGTGGGAGTCACTTCAGGAAAAATAATAGCTCCTACGCCTGAATTCCAGCTGGAGGCCTCCTGGCTAAGCGCTGGTGAGGGCGGGTGGCACTGCAGCCTGCCTTGTTTCCAGCCTCTCCAAATTCACCTCTCCCTTTTAACACACAGCTTTTGATGGAGAAAAAGCAGCTCAAATAAATGGTTTGCTAGAGGGCCTGATAAATGAGTTGTGAAACCAGTTTGTTAAAAATGACCATTTTCTTTTACTTTTTTTTTTTTTTACCAGCTCAGAAAAACAGTGTCCTGGCTTATTAGGGTGTATAACAGCAACATTCAAACACTCCCAGCAGCTCAAGGGCACACACCCTGGAGCGCACAGCCCCGGGCTCAGCGGCACATGGGAGCGCTTACACAGGCAGTGACAACGCAAGGATAATGGAGCTGAAACTGAAACACTGGCTGTCCTCACTGATTAAGGGTCAATTTTCTGCATGCAGTAATTGGATTACACATCAAAACCTGCTTAGAGAGAAGAGAAAAAAAGAAAAGCATCCAGGCAGGCTATGAACAATGCTAATGGCAAGGTTTTCATTATTAATAATTGTTTGTTAAGAGACACCCTTGCACTCCCATCTGCAGATGTGAGTACTAAGGGCAGTTCCTGAGCCAACAGGGAAGGCAGATGAGGGCAAGATACAGCCAGGAGACTTGGAACAGATGGCTGGCAAGGACCAGAGTCCCCTCAGATAGTGATGAAGGCTGTTTTGACACAAGGGCCAGCAGGAACAGGCAGAGCATCTGCAGGAGGAACTGCAAGGGGCGGAAATTTATTGAATTTCGGTTTATTGAAACAGGATCACATTTTTTTTCTCTAAGTATGGAGGAAGAACTGACACTGGAAACAGCTAAGAAAAAGGTGACAGGAATGATCAAGGGTGTAGAAGAACTGTAACATGAAAAGAAGCAGAAAAGACTGGGATCATTTACTTTAGGAAGGAGACAAAGCCAAATCTCCTGTGCTCTGATTAAAGAAGAAAAGACAAAACGGTCTGGAAAGGGTAGTGCTGGTCTTTCTACTTCCCACACAAGGGCCAAAGAAGGAAAATCAAACAACTCCCATCCCCCAAACAAAAGATTTCTGACTCAAAACCAATTCAGGGGAATACCTTCTTCACACAACTTGTAAGAAGGACGTGGAACTCACTGCTGTAAATGGCTCTGAAGCCAGAAAGCCACTAGCATTCAGTAAACCACTGAACAGGCTCGGCCCCAAAATCCAGAAGACTAAAGGCAACAGCTGGCATTTACTTGCAAAGGAACAGAAAACCTCCTACTTCAGTTTTATAATGAATCTCTAATTCCTAAGGATTGAACAGAGATCTTCATGACTATCTTTCTATCTACAATAGCATTTCCCACATCTTTTCCTGGAGCATCAGCGCCTACCACCTACCATTAATCTGTCACTGGCGGCTTTGAATTAGCAGTTTCTTCTGTATTTAATAAAGAGAAAAAAACACTCCCAAGGATTAAATATCAGCTAGAGCGAATCACCCCGAGGCTCCCGGCCTTCCACAGTCAGGGATGTGAAACTGAACAGTGCTGATGGCCACTGTTAAAATTTTGTCTGGCGGAGCAGGATGGCAAACCCTTGTTCCCGTGTCATCAGTCCTGGGTTGCTCCCATTATGCCAAATCTACACATTCATCTCTTGCATCGAGGTAGCAGGCTGCCTTTTGAAGATCTAATGTCTCCTGCAGCTTCCATTGGGATGTCATACCTTCACCTGTGCAGTTCCATCTCAGCCATGGTTTACTATGAGGAGGGTGGTTAACTCACTGTACTAAATCTGGCTAAATCTGGCAATTGCTGAAGTAGGTTAGGTAACAGAGGTGTCATTTAGACTACTGCTTGAATTGGTATAATCCTGATAGATACTCCTTTCCTCTCCAGATCTACTGCTATCTCTCTGGTAGACACATATTCGTATTTTAAATTGGATAAAGAAGACATAATAAAAAAAATCAACTGTATGGCAGATGATTCCATTCTGCTTTATGGGTTATTTTTGGAAAATGCTACATTCAAGAATCTTTGTTTTGTTCTGTTTTACCATTAAGCAAATGCAAAATGAACCCAGAATTCTTAAACATGTGTGCAAGTTACAAAGCCTTGTGCCTAAACCATTCCAGTTACCCAACACCTATGACTAATCAGTTTATAAGCCAATATAACCAATAGATAATTATGTTTAAATATGGCAAAAACAGTAAGATCAGTTTCTGAATGAATCGTGATGGCTGTACCAACGTTATCTTTGGTATTTTAATAAACTGGTTTCTGAGAGTTGCAAACCACTGACAGATAATGGCTCAGAGCAGATCAATGAACTGAGAACTACTAAGAATATCCTTGACAGCCTCCAGCGACTCTGGAAGCTGATACAGTTCATTGGGCAAACATGTTTTCAGCTGCAGACTGGCAACTGATACTGTCCAATGGATAGTAAAGTCTCCAAAAGCAGTTCTTACAGCCAGCTGAGTACATAACCTGTGACCTGAAAGAAACCTATAATGCCTGGCAAAGATATGTTTATTGGGGCATTTTTACGAGCATTTTTTGAAATGCAAAACTATATGCATGCAAGAGAGAGTAAAACATTTCCTATTTAATACTGAAGAGGAGATCAGGCAGGGCAAACTCCTGAGATCCTAGAGCAACTAAAGAGAACACCCTATTTCTTCTGACGTGCAGAGATTACTATCTGCCTGTCTACTGATGGCCATTTTTTGGAGATCTCTCTTCTCTCTGAGGTCTTCAACTATCCCAATGAAAAGAATAAAGGAGAAGCAGAAAGACATTCAAAAAGCTCTCCAAATTATTCAGTGATCATTGGGTTGTTTTATTAGTTAGGCTAGTAGCTTTCTTTTCAGCCCCAAATGTTTGAGTTTAGTAAATCAGTCAGGGCAAGTAAGTGAGTACTCGGCAGAAATCATGATTGCTCTGGAGATTCTGTGCTAACAGAGGAATACAACATTTTTAATGTGCGTGCATAGAACTGAACATGTTTTTCATACAGAGTTCTGGATAGGGCATATATAAATAATATTTAATTAAATCTAAATTGCTAGCTGGAATCAGAGAAAGGGCTATTAATAGACATGTGGCACAACAGCAAATTCCTACCTCCCTGTATTGCAGTCATGGAAAATTCTGTTGAAATCATCTAGCTACAAAATCAATTACAATTTATAAATTAGGTTTGCTTTCACTCCAAAGGCTGGGTTTGATGTGTGCCTTTAGGGCTGTGCAGAATTCCTACTTTAACGCACAGGCACTGGAGTGTAGGATTTTGCCTTCAACACTGAAGGCTCATTAATGTGGTCAATCAAACAGTGGATCCAATAGTGCAGGCAAAGAGCTTGGAGAGATGCACAAGAACTGTGCTCTTGTGATGTGCTCTAGGTGACCCTGCTCTGGCAGGGGGGTTGGACTAGATGATCTTTTGAGGTCCCTTCCAACCCCTAGGATTCTGTGATTCTGTGAACAGGCTGGGTATCTGCATGCAGTATTGGCTATGTGGCCTCAGCCAGATGCATAATTTACAAGCTCAAACATATTCAATCTACTTTATAGGGTTTTAGCACCCTCCAAGAGTGGTTGAATTTGGATTAAGGTAGTGCAAGCCCTCAGTTGTGGACGCTTATATGTTTTGTGGATCCTAGGGTTTTGGCAAGCAGCAGCACCAATCCAAAGCTGAGCTCTAACACATCTCAGTTACATATAGATGCCAGAGACGTATGAGCTGGAGATTGTATAGGCACAAAAGCGAAGGTGTAACCCCCAAACGATGTGTGACCAAAGATTCAGGCATGAAGAAGAGTGATCAAGATTTTAAGGATTGGATTGGAAATGGTTCTGATTTAGTTTGTGTTTTGAGGAACCTGAGCTTTGTTCAGTTTCCTGGAAGTTAAACTGGGCAGTTTGTTTTCATTATTCCAACTACTGACTTTGTTGATATTTACACACACTTCCAGGGATCAGTATCACAAACTTTTTAGAAAAAAAACAAACAAGAGAATAAAAAAGAAAGTTTAGATTTGCATTTCAATCTTGCTTCTGTGATTTTTTTTCATTCTTTCTTAGAAAAATCTCACACCTGCATTGGACAGGTGAGGTCAATGACATTATGGAAGAGTGAAATTGCTTTGAGTGAGATGAAAATCAAAGTCCTGTGCTTTGGATAGCTTCCATTGCAAAGAAGTAAAAAGATTCATCACTTATATTTAGATTACTTAAGTTAATGAGAATGGATTTGCTGAGATTTAAAGGGAAAAAATTCCAAGATTACAGACAGGGGACTTATAGAATAAATTGAATGCAAACCCGGCAGCAAAAGTGTGTTTCTAATTTAGTGGTGGTTTTAAACCTGCCACAGCACTGAAAAATCAAGGTGACGATGCAGTTGTTCTGTTATGGTTCTCTGTGTAGAAATTTTTTCCCCCAGTTGCATACTCCTGTGGTGTCAAATGCATTTGTGAACCCATAAAAATCATCCAGATCAGAAAGGCTGGACATAAAGAAATCTGATGTGAGATTTCATGCTTTCACAGAAAAAACTAGTCTATCTCCCTACTGATTTTCTCTTTCAGCTATATTATTCCTCATATTTTTACCTTCTCACTGGCATTTTATTTCCATCACCTGGAATGGCTCAGGAAAACTCAGAGAAGTGCAACGTAGCTACGCCACAGAAAAGTGCATGCACAAAGACACATATGCTCAACCTCATTCTGCAGGTTGTTACTGCTCCTCTTCCCCCACACTTCTTTCCTACTGGAGCACTTAATGTGAAATGGAGATGTGTGTGATGATTAGCTCCTTGCTGCACAGCCACAGGGTTCTTCCCTCAGGGCTGGCAGCAATTTTTAGAGGAGCACTGCGGGAACATGCACGGCTCTTGAACAGCTAATCAGGGGAGAGAAGGAGGTATGTCCTCCGCTGCCAGAAAGAACCATTGCAAAGAAGGAATTAATTTGTGTCATTTATCTGATGAATTATAGCTCCTGTCCATAGGGCTCCTTCACAGAAGAAATCACAGGCCTTACCTTCCTTCACTTCCCATTTAGATGTGAATGTCTTACTTATTGCCCAGCATACATCCTCTCTCCTCACCTTTCTGCTTTCTGCCCACCTATTCCTGCTCTCTAGAGCTCTTCTGATACCTCCTGACAGTCAGGTTTTAATCCACATCAGTTCAGCTTGCCCTCACTGCTCTACCTGAATACCTTCATCCCGGCTCTCTTTTATGTAATTTCTACCTTTCTTTTTACTTTTAGCAGAAATCTGACAATTTTACTCAACTGTAGCAAACCCACTGTAGTCAGAAGCATTATTATGAACACAGTGACAGAGTTCTGGTGGTGGAAGGGTCTCCTCAGTACACTGGTAGAGTTCCTGTTACTTGCCCCATTTTAAACCTTACTGAAGAAAAGCTGTTTAATGTGCAATGGTACCAATTCTGTACCTGGGAGAGGGAATGAAAAAGATCCAGAAACTTTTCCTCCTTAGAGCCTGTATTCTTGCCTTCTCTGTTCATCATGACTTCTTTTTTTAGGCTTTATAAACTGTTGGGACACCTCTCTTCTCTATCTTTAGCTAGCTAGTCCTCTTTCACATCTGCCTCATTCTGTGCCTATAATGAGCTCCTTGCTGCTACGCCTCCCTGTTCTACCAGAGCTTGCTTCTTTAGCAAAACTTTCATGGTTTTGTTAAAGAAGTATGACTTTCTCCTTCAGTCTCTCAGCTACTAAATAATTTATCTGTGGAAGAGTTTTAATATTATTTTGGAACTTATTCAGAAAACAACACTGAACACACCATGCTGATACCCAGAAGACAAGTTCTTCCTGCAACATAGGCAGGATGGGAAAAGTCACTCTTTCTTCTGTTGTTTTTTTCTTTTTTTTTTGTGATTACTACTGTGGCTAAAAATATGAGACAACAAGGGATAGCTCTCAGAAACAGCACAAAACTTTAGAAATTACCTTTTCTCTCATGAGTCAATTAGGTAAAGCACCACTAAGAATGGTTTCATCACAGTAAAATGAGAATTGTTTTTACATTAAAAGGCAATGTTAAAATGTACAGTAGGCATAAGGTTAGGTAAATAAATGACAAGTTGTCATCATTAGAGTTTAGAGTATATAGAAATCTATGCTTGACTGTCTTTGATACAATCAGTTTACATCAGTTCAACAAACCATTAATATAAAAACATACTGAGAAGGAATCTTGTTGCCAGGGTGGTATTATTAAAGTAACTTTTGCTTTGCTGACACAGAGCCAGGCTGCATCCCACTGTTCAGGCTTTATAATCCATTACCAAATGCCTCTTTATAAAGTTAAAAAAACCCACAAACCAAAACACAAAATCCCACAAACAAACAAATAAAAAAACCTCACTGTTTTTTTTCTAGACAAGATTACTGATACAAGGTTTTGTTCAGTGCTCATAAATTTGTTCGGAAAATTATGACCTGATTTTAAAAGTTCTCCTGCTATAGAGATGCTAAAAAAAGATATTCTTTTTTTCCCAGCCTTCTTCCTACTATATTCTACCTCTCCTGATTCAGGTGGGCTGGAGAATACAGTAATTGCAGAAGAAATCTGATAAAAAATGAGAACAAGGGCGATACAGTCCTACTGAAGTCAGTAGAAAGATTTCCATTACCTTCTGCAATCTCTACATCCAGATACTGAAAAAAAAACAAACAACAGATCAAGTTTTCAAATAGATTCATCCCAATTTTCTTTGGGTTGAATGTCAACCACTGTATTCAAACATGATCCTACTCTACCTGCTCTCCAATCTTCACTTTGGTGCATGCCCACATGTTCTCATATTTGTTTGGACTTCTGTTGTAAACAACAAGAATCTGATTTTAAAAATCACCCCAAAACCCCCAAAACAAAACCATCATTCAGTATTCCTTGCTGACAGACAGTATAAAAAGAAACATTGGAGGATTATCCGTAAATAGTGGATGAGTGGATGGTGGATGTTAGTTTGATCAGATATGCATTTATACATATATATGTACATACATACACAATCTCTATATACATATTATAAATATAGTAATAAAATATTGTAAAAATATTAATTTTGCTCAAATACATGATTAAAGTGGACTAATCTTAGGCTGCATTTATTTGGCCTATCCAGTTGATATGATGGCCTTGTTAGAAGCCATAAAATCTACAATACTTGCAATTGTTAAAAACAAAGAGTCTATATTCTGAGAGTCACCTCATGCCACGCCAAGAAGTTAGATTGGAGGTGGGCCCTTGTATCTCAGCATCAGCTTGAAGGACCGAGCAAAGTTGTTGGCCATCATGCAGCTGTGGGTCTCCTCAGTCAGGGGCAGGAGGAAGGCCAGGAGCAGGAGAAGTAAAAGGAGTAGTTGCAATGGTAGTGCTGCCCAGCACACTCGATGCAGGAAGGAGCACACACCTCCAGAGCGCTTCTGAAAGGCACAAATCAAAGAGTGACTTAGAAAAATACAGAGCTGGGAAGGTGCATTTCAATTACATCAAATTGCAGGTAGCAGAACAACCCATGTTGTCCTTGCCCTGGGATCCAGCCTGGGTGCTTGGTATGCAGCAGCTGACCGAAGCTGGTATTTAAATGATTTCTTTTAGGAGAATATTTCACTCTCTTGAAGAATTCACTGCTGCAATCTCTTTTCTTCTAGCATGAATTTAATCTGAACTAGCAAAACCAGGAGAAAACCCTTTTGGGGCTACAGAATTCAGGAAAGATTAATTAAGAAGTGAGATTTCCATTGGCAAGATTCGTAGGTATCTCCTGTCAGTGAGATGAACTACGTGTGTTTCACACAAAAAAAAGGCCAAGTCAATTATATATAAGGGAGTCCTGAAAAAGAGGGCTCAATAATCCATTAATTTCATTAAACATGGATTTATACTCAGAGAATAGACATATTGCTTTACGCTACTACAGAATTAAGTATTAATCTACATCCCAAACATCAACGCAGAACATCCACTGAAGTGGGACCCAAGTTTTCCAGAAGAGGAAGTTAATTTGTTGTGTTCAAGCCACAGGCAATGTCAGTGCTGCAGCAAAATTAGGACTTCTGGCTCCTGCTTGATGCTTAACAGGCAATGCCTTTGTCCCACTTTGGCACCACCATGAATAGTCCACGGGAAACATCAGCAGAGAAGATAAGGAGCAGAATGATGGTAGAGGAAAGTAATAACTCTTTTCTGGTTTTTAAGGGTCTCTCTCTTTTCACTGCTTTCTAAATTTCTCAGTTTCTTGCAGCTCTACATAAATGCTTACAGAATTAATTATGAAGGCAAATATATAGCTGCAGTTACAGATCATGAGACAGTTGTGCTGTGAAATCCTTCTGTTGTAGTTGGTTTGCTTCCATTACACAAATGGCTGATGAGATTTAATTATTGTGTCAGGCAGATGCAGTGGCAGCAGAGCAGCAGCTGTTTGCTCTGTCATTCCCGGTCTGCAGTATCTGAGTTGTAACTTGCTCACTGAGGCCCATGAAAATTCAGGTTCTTGGATACTGGAACTGTCAGTAGCTAGTGGGCAATGAGTAACGCCAGCATGTAAGAGGGACTCTCACTTCAAGCACCGTTGGGCAACTTCTCTGGGTACAGCTAGCATTTATACTCCAAATCAAAGCTTCACCAACCTGGCTGCATCACAGGAGTCATCTGCTCCTACTGTGACCTATTCTCAAACACCAGCCAAAGTACCAGGCTTAAGTAGCTGTACTAACAGGACTTTCCCTTCTCTAGTTCTGGAGCCCAGACCTGAAACCCTTCATCTCCCTTGGTTTTCATCAGCCTATGGGCTAAACAAAATGTACAGGGCTTCTGTGTTATAGTCAATGCTAAAACATTTATGGGTAAGGGCAGCAGCCACAACTCTTGGTGGGACCTTTCTGGGCTTGGCTCTGTAATGCCATGAAACAGCCACTCCGTGGTGTCATCAGTATAAACTAAGGGACTGTCACTGACAGCTTTTGTTCTCATCAACAATTTCTCAAACTTAATTCTTCATTGCATCCATAATAGGCAGTAATACAACAAATGTGTTTATTACAGTGTCCCATCCATATATATATGTATAAAAAAAGCCTTTTCTAGGTTCCAGAAGCCATGGACAACTTTGTTCGTATTTATTAACAGGTGCAGTTCTAATGGTGGAAGATCAGATTAGAGTTATCTCTGCCTTGGGACAATTCAAACCATGTTCTTTCTTCTACCACTAACATGTAATAAGACTTAAGACAGGCTGAGAGAGTTGGGGTTATTCAGCCTGGAGAAGAGAAGGCTCCAGGAAGACCTTAGAGCAGCTTTCCAGTGCCTGAAGGGGGCCTACAGGAAAGCTGGAGAGGGACTTTGTACAAAGGCATGGAGTGATAGAACAAGGGCTAATGGTTTCAAGCTGAAAGAGGGTAGATTTAGATTGGATATTAGGAAGAAATTCTTTCCTGTGAGAGTGGTGAGACACTGGAACTGGTTGCCGAGGGAAGTTATGGATGCCCCCCCCCGGAAGTGTTCAAGGCCGGGTTGGATGGGGTTTTGAGTAACTTGGTCTAGTGGGAGGTGTCCCTGCCCATGGCAGGAGGGTTGGACTAGATGATTTTTAAGGTCCCTTCCAAGTCAAACCATTCTATGATTCTACAATTAATGCTGATGTTGTTAAAGGGCAGGATCTTGTGACTAACTGCTCACTTGTTCATTACGGCTGAAAGTCTCAAAAATCTCCTCACAAACTCAAACTGGGAATTAGAAGCCCACCACTCACTGACATCGTTGTGTGAAGGACTGCTAGGCTTCCCAGCAGCACCTAAAACTTATGCTTTACAGCTGTCAAACCTTTAGTGTTGGTTTTGAAAGTTACTTCATTTTTAAACTATTCCTTTATTGCCAGACCAGCTGCAACACCTGTCTTCCTGATATCTCCTTTTGCCTATGAACTGGTGGGAAATGCTGGGCTTTCCCAGTTCTTCCTCATCTCTGTTCTTGCCACAATCAAGGGACCAGGTGCCTTATGGTCGCTCAGGTTTGTCTTTGCCTTCCTATGATGACCACATGTCAATTAGTCATGCACATTGTTCCTACCCCATTCTTTCTCATGTTCTTCCCCTAATTCTTTACTGACCCAGCATTTGATTCGGAGAAGGTCACTGGCTCTGACCTGATCTCTAAAGCAAAAACTATTAATTCAACTATAAGAAATGGGATGAGATTGAAACCTTATTTGTTAAGTGCCTTGTTTATAGATCTACTGGCAGGAGCTGTAAAACAGTATTACTTTGCAAAGCTCATCCTCCAGAAAGAATTAATGTGAAATGGCCTTATTAACAAGCTATTGTTTGTTCTCTTTGGAGCCTTCTGTAGGGTAATACACTCAGGCTAACCATAGCAGATCCCAGCATTAGAAAAATCTGTGGCAGGACATGTGCCTCAGGGTTGATCCTCAGAGGAGAAATATTTTGTCTTCATCTGCTGCTTCTCTTCCACCTGCTTGCTGAGTTTATAGGCATTTGTGTTTGATGAACTTTAGTCTTTGCTGCCCAGCTTCTCTGTTTTGTTTGATCACACAGCAAGGTCAGAATCTTGTATTTCTGACTCCATTTGTTGCCATGGGAATGACTCTGCTATCACAAACATGGTATTATGATGTCTCTGCAGGACTGAAGATGAGGCACACAGGAGCTGTGAGGGTTTGGTGCTTTCAGCAAATTTGCAATGATAAGCCCTTAATATATGAGGGTCCCAACCTGCACACACTGAAATCCATGGGAGATTTACCACTAACTTCAGTGTCTGCAGCAGGATTATGCACAGAGACAACTAAATAAAGTCAGGATTGGGAACTACTTATTCATGGAGTTCAGCAGATACCCTTAAAAATGGATTCATTACTTACATGCTCAAGTTCTGGTGTTCTTGTGCACATAAATTCTGCATTAGTTCTGCTGCTTTGTGTTTGCTGGAATAATTGGTGATATGATTATATTATTTTTTTTTTGGTGGTAGTACTACTGAAAGTGATGTAGTTTAGGGATATAAAATCTTGACAGAGACACAGTAACTTTTAATAGGAGAGAAGATACAGTTGGAAAAAACAGGGAAACTTTTGGACACTGACTCGTTCTCCTGAGTGTGAAAAAAGCAGCACTTCAATTTTACCAAGACTAAGTCAAGGTATTTTTTTAGGTCTGTACTAAGAAAGAGAGATGCTTTCAGGCTGTGATGACCTGAGACTATGACACCAACAGGGAATTCAGGAGGACAAGGTTCAAACCTTTGGTCTGATGGGCTCAGAGTGATCAAGGCTGTATGAGTCTGCTTGGAGTCAGGACCACACTCCCAACCCTTTAGCACACAATTCTGGATTGGAAAAGGACACTGACACAGTTTCACCTTTGCAAAAGACAGTTAAAACATTTAATTTCTGTATGAGATCAAAGGTGGGATCCACAAGCCTTGCTATGCAGTGAAATTCCCCTTCCCCAATCACTCCAGCTACTGGCATCAGTACAGCTACTGCCCAGTACCCACAGTGTCTGTAGTGTGTATCAGATCTAGGCTCCACAAAATATTCTGAAATCACATCTTCCTCTGAGGAAAACTGGCAAAGCTCCAGAGAAGTCAACAGAACTTTAATTTCCACCATCTTAGAATAACAGCTGGAATACCTGGGTATCGAGCCAAAGTGTCAGAAACATTTTTGAAATACACATGGAAAAGGAATAGGCTGACATTAAAAAGAAAATACACTTTTAAAGTTCACCATCAAGGATAAATGTCCTCCTCCTTCTCTCTCAAAATACTAGGACAAGCAAGGACTGTCAAGGGGTAGACGGCTGTGTTTTGTGTAATGCTAAATGCATGCTTGTTACCAAATGAACTGCACTGGCTGTGAACATTCACATTTGCACTTGATTCATGTTGGGGCATTTGAATGACAAGCATCGGTTTAGACCTAGGGAGTCCTCAGCACTTAAATCTGTTTGCAGTTAATAACTCCTTACCAAATGCACCGTGAAAAATCACTTGGATGGGAAAGAGCAGAAAAGCACTTTAGAACTTGCTACATAATATTCCTGTGTAAGTTGCTGAAGTGTTTTATCAAAAATCAGTGCATTCCCTGCTTTGCTATTGACCACATTCCAGGATATATGAAAACACACAGTCAATCTAGCTATTTGAGGGAACAGAGGAATATAGCCTCTTATACCAAGCTCATTAGTGCTTTTTTGCTGCTGCTTTTATGTCATCAGCATGCCTGACAAAAATCATCCCTGCACCACTGAATCAGTGATCTAGCAGAGAAAAAAGATTTAGTCTGGATTCATTCCTCTTATCTTAGAACATTTCACTGAGACTATCCAGGGAAATGCATTGCTGTCTGAAATCTCCCGCTCTCCCCATGGATGAAAGGATCAATGCCCTAGTGTCCTACAGACACCATACAAAGACACCAATGGCCATGCTGCTTCACCCCAATGCTGTACCCAGCCCAAGTATCCTATATTCTACAGAATATATTCTACAGTATCCTGTATTCATCGCAGATGTGTAGATACTAAGGCAAGCATAAATGATTTCTCCTTAATATTCTCAGCCTCCAACTGCTTTCAGCTCAGGCAGTTTCCTGAGCCTGATGCAGCTCATCCACCTAGTTAACACTCAGTGAAACTTTCTTCCAGAGACTTCCAGTTTTCCCTTGAACCTGTACAAACTTTAAAAGTACTCAATATACTTTAGCAAGGAGTTCCACAGGTCAGCCAACTGGCATGAAGAACAATCCCCTTGTGATAGCTTTGAACCTGGCTCCCAGTTCTTTCTTGCAGAAGAGATGGAGAGTCAACCCCCATCTATACTCTCTGCATCATGCATGATTTTGTAAATCTCTGAGTTAAATGCTTAGACAGCATAAATCCAGGCCTACCACCATAGTGGGCAGATCACAACATAATGGGCTTAAACTATAGCAACAGATACAGAGGAAGTGTATCTTAACAGGAAGGACAGGCCTTGGAAAGGATCACCTACATAGGTATGAATTCCACCATTTCGTTATTCCTCTGAGAATAAGCAGAGCTGCCAGGAAGGCCGTTAACAGCAGCGTACCACACAGCCCTTTCGTTCTGAATAGAAGCATGCCATCATCATGCACCACTACTTTTTTTTGGTAAAGCAGTTGCCTTATCAGCGATATTTTGCCTCTGAGAGACCCTGGGTTTCTGCCACTTGAGACCCCACCGGGTACAAATTCAGTTGCCACTCACAGAGGCAGGTTATTGCCAACAAGAAGAGATCAGTTCCAAGGGAGCACAGGCTGCTCTCTCAAATCACAGCAAATTGGACTTTTACCTCAATGTGAGATAAGATAGTTTGGAGCTGGACTCCTCATCAGTTCTCAACTCAGAACCATGAGTATCCCTCTCTAAGATAAACAACATATTGCAAATTACAGCTGGTCTTTTCAAGAGGGAAATAATTTGGGGGAATTGAATACTAGTCACCATAGAACTGAGCATCCAACATTTTCTTGGACAAAGCTCTGGCTCATTCCCATACACCACAACAGGAACTAAGAATTGGATACTGTCAATCAGAGGTTATGGGGCCTCTGCAAAAGGACAGCGAGATGCTGGGTTCAGAATGGTACTTTCCTAAATGTAAACACTGCCCAGGTTAGGCAACCAGCACTGAGGAATGAGTAAGGATGGTTGGGTCCTCTTTGAGTCCTATGCTTATCACTCTCCATCTCATAAAGAGCTACTAGGATGAATGTGTTGAGGGGAGGTTAAATGAGGTCACACAAGCAATTTTAGCTCTGACATTTTCTATCTTCAGATTTCTTGACTTTGTACCCTTAACGTTCCTTTCAATTCTGAAATGTATGTAGGTAAATAAGTAAATATACAGGCAAATTACAGGCTTTGTTTTCTCCCTTAGGGCTGATTCTGGAGTACCTCAACACGGCTGGATGGTAAGCTAGAATTTTTGATGAAGGCTTCATTTAAAAGAAACAGAAAACAAATAAAGCAAGCAGTTTACATCTGAGGTTTCAGCAGTCACATATGGCAGATATTTCAGAATTTCCACTGCAAAGTCACTTAGAACTAAGTACTGGGCCATATGCTACTGTGACACAAACAGATTTATAAAGGTCAGCTTCTGTGTGCATATACAACATGACATGCCTTTAGGAGAAGCATGCCACAGGACAAGCACTACAGCCTGATCTGTTAAAGTAGCACTGATTTCTATAATTTTCCAGGCCTAAGTCAGCAGAAAAGTCTCTGGTTTGGTCCCATCTTCACCATGTAAGCAGTGTAAACTACTTTCTTTTTATCTGAAAAATGTTTGACATGTGATAGAAGTGAGGAAGCACTGTGGAAGACTAGTAAAGTGGTAGGTAGGATAACATCTTAGTTTCATGTTTTAAGTATATAGAAGGTCAAACTTTCAGTGAGGTTATTTTGAAGCACATTTTCATATCCAACAGCAGGCAGTGAGTTACACTTAGTTTCTCAAGTATAACAAGTGAAGTATTTACAAAAGGTGCAGAACAGGGTAAAAGGTTTTTAAAACAGTTGTACCAGCTTTGGCCGAGAGAGTGTTAATTTTCTTCAGAGTAGCTTGTATGGGGCTATGTTTTGGATCTGTGATGAAAACAGTGTTGATAACACACCCATGTTTTAGTTCTTGCTGAGCAGTGCTTACACAGCGTCAGGCCTTTTCTTCTCACACTGTTACCAGTGAGTAGGCTGGGATAGTACAAGAAGCTGGGAGGGGACACAGTCAGAATAGCTGACCCCAACTGACCAAAGAGGTATTTCTTACTATATGACAACATGCTCGGCAACAAAAACTAGGTGGGGGGGAGTTTTACCAGGGATGCTGTTGCCTGGGGACTAGCTGGGCATCACTTTGCTGGTGGTGAGCCCTTGAATTTTTCTGCATTATTCATTTTTCTTGGTTTTGTTTTTCTTTGTTTTCTTCTTTTACTTATTAAACTGCCTTTATCTCAACCCACAAATTTTCTCACTTCTATCCTTCTGATTCTCCCCCACATCCCACTGCGGAGAGAATGAGCAGCTGTGAGGGGCTGAGCTGCTCACTGAATTTAATTGAATTCAATTAAAAACGCAGGAATACTCCACCAGTTTTAAATACATTCATAAGCAATACAATTTATCCCAATAAATATATTGTGTACTTAAGAGTAATGGTGTGCTGCTTTTAGAAAGAGGGTTATCAGCAGCTAGTAGCTGGATGACTTTTCAGGCAGTGTGTGTTAAATTTAGGAGACATCAGTGTTCTACACTTATTTAGGAAGGCAGAGAAGTCAAACAACTTCTCCCCATTTCCAACTTCTACTCAGCCTTCCAATTTGAAATAAACTAATTAAATTGGATATAGAAAGAATAAAAAATGAAATACAGACAACATGTTCTGGAATCTGTAGAAGAAGCTACTGACATCAAAAGCTGGTTTATCACATCCACAATGTATGGTATGTTGCCACCTGCTTTACTAGGGACTTCTCTCAAGTCAAGATTAAACTTTTCTTAAACTTCAGCAGTCACCATACATACTTTGAATTTATTTGTATTTCATTTAAATAATTTTAAAATGTGATGGCTTATTTTTAAAAAACTAATACATATACAATTTGAGGTATTGATTACAAAAATTTTTCCTACCCTGCTTTTTACAGTAGTGTTAAAAAGATTTTTCAAGTATATACCGGAAATTGTTTTCATTCTCCTATTAGTCAATAAATCTCTCAATCAATCTCTCAAATAAATTACCTTTCAGTTAGGAGATAAAATTTTATCTGCTGAGAAAAACATTCTAAGGTGTCTCCTTGGTGATAATCTGCACATACTTCACAACATGATAGGCTACTAAAGGACACATCTTTTCAACAAAGAAAGCAGGGACTACCAACCACATACCAAGCTAATACCATGTTAGCATTAACAGAAAGTAAGAACCAGCTGTTCTGGAAAGCAGGAGGTCTTCTCCATCTTGCATCTGCACTGCTGTAGATGGAAAGCATCGGCAAGGCACAGAAGTTGCAGAACCAGATAAAAGACAAAGAGTCCCTGTTTTCTAGCATCTGGGAGATCTGTAATGCAGATTGGCAAACAACACAAAACCTACAGAAATGAGAGCAGACAGGCAGGCAGTCTCACAGGTGCAGTAATGTGAAGGGAAGCTCATGGGCCTGCTGGAGAAGGAAGCAGTGGTGCTGTCTGGCACAGCATATTTAACAGTGGGTCAGAATTAGGAAAAGGCAGCCAGGAGTTTTCAGCTTTTTATTTTTTTGCCTAAGTTTCCTTTCTGAGGAAAAAAGTCTATCTGCTAATTTTGTATAGTAAGATGCCCTTCTTCCTGTGTCTGGGCCATGGTATAATTCCTAAAGCAGGTAGGCACAGGTTGATAGGCACAGTGATGAAAAAATATGGAGAGATATTCTCTGTACCTATGAAAGAGAGATTGAAGATGATACCTTTTAATGAGTCTTTTCCATTTTACTAAGAATGTAATTGTACAGAAGACTTCAAGTGGCTAACACACAGCAGGACTTTAGGAAAACAAATGGGCCATGTACTTTCCATAGAGAGGCACCACTAACAGAGGCACATACACACAGTGCTGTGCGTATCTGTAATACAACTTTCTGCTGTGAAGGATCCCTGTTATACCTGCACTGGGGTAGAGCAGAGTAGGTTACTGTTTTCTTCCTGGCAAGCTGTGGTAGCTCTTGCTTTGCACAGTTTCCTGAATGACTGAATTAATTTGATTGACTCCAGATCAATGGTGTCTCTAAATAAGATTAAATTACACATTCCTTCTGTCTGTGTGTTATAGGAGATTACTCTTAGCAGAATCTCACAGGAAGCAATTACCTGACCACTGATGTAATGAATCCTAATTATTTTGTTTGTACAAACAATAAAGCCAGAATTATTTGTTTAGCAAGGAAGTGTAATTACTCTGAGCACTTGAGAAAATAAATCAAACAGTGCTACGTAGACCTGTAAATAATAAGCCTTTGACTTCCTATTTATGCTAAGAATGTTCACGGAAAATTTTCAGGTAGCTGGGAGCCAACCTTTGAAAGTAACATTTATCATAGTTATTATTGAGTATTTGCTTGATTATGTCCTTGGGTGTGCTAGGTGCTCTGCAGAAATATCCATCTACATCGCCCTGTCACTGGCACCTGCTAAAAATTCACTGCAGCCAGTGCAATTTCCTGCAACTGTTTTTTGTTAATCAACAAAAAGCCACTCACATTGCAATCATTAGCCCATACTGTTCCTAAGGGTACCAGTGCTAGGGGCATGTCCTCAGCAAAGGATGTATGATCGGAAAAACCCCCACATTTATATACATGGAGCAGGCTCTATTCTGCCCAACATTTGGCCATGCAGGCTAGAAACAGAGTAAAAGCAGATGGCAATGGAATAAGACTGGCTGCAGCTAGGTCTTCCCCTTTCCCAGGTTGATCTTCTGCTGCTGCAAAATATTCACAGCTCTAACGGGAGAGACAAGAAGAGTCACTGGGGACCTAGTGTTGCAGGAAGCAAGAGAACAGTCCAAAAATAGCTGACATTCTGCCACCTCTGCTCATTTTGTGTGACCCAAAATCATGAGGGAGCTGACAAATTAGAGATAACCTGATCCCATTGCATGCAGACTCACTGGATGTTGCAAGTACAGTGATGCAGCCCCTAACACCATGTGTACTTTCTGCAGATATTAACTCCCAAGATTAGCCATACTTTCAGGATAGCTGGTTTCCTTCACCATTGTTTTGAAAGGATATTCAAAACATACAAAAACATATTGCCTAATCTTTCTTCCATTTCTAGCCACACCTTAGGTATTAAATCTGCATTTAAAATAAACATCAAAGCCATGAATTCTGCAGCTGGTTTGCCTTCCCTCTTCTCTGAGCATGAAACACGATGCACCCAAAAGGGATCAACAGTATTTTCTGTTTCTCTTACGTGGTGCTCAACAATCTTATGGCAACACAGAGTCACAACACGATAAAAGCCTTAACCTAAATGAAAAAAAGACACCTCTGCTTACAGCACTTAGACTCTCATGGCAGTGACGCTGTTTAATTACAGAATGAATGCTCTGAAGTCAGCAAAATCACACGGAAGTAAGTAAGGTCTAAGTTACTGCAACATTTGTACTGGCTGAAGGGAAACTGCAGATCACTTGTTGGTGCAATGGGAGCCATTTCGTTCATGCTTACAAGGTATTTCAGTACTTCGTTCATTCCTACCCTGAGCTGTTTCTCTTTGTTTGTGTTCAGTAGCTATTCAAAACTCATAGAAAGCTTTTTTGTGCTCTTGCTGTAGGCCTAATTGACAAACATTTGCTGCCTGCCATTATGTTATTCCAGTATCCTTAAAACTTAAGACTTTACTCTCCTTTGGAGAAGTTAAGGAGGAATAAATACCGCCTACCCTGAGGCAGGTGGGACAGATGAATTAAAAAATGATATTAATTGTGCAGTGGAGATGTGCTTACGCCTAAAGCTTTTGTTTTGTTTTGTTTTCCCCTACAAACAATGTGACCCAAAAGCAGAGAATTCCTTGGTCAGTCTTCTGGAATATCCCTTTAGGCCTTTAAGGAAAAGCTGCACTACTAATGTTTGGCTGCCTTTACACCAAGTATTAAAAATACCGAAAAATTCTGGTAACCTTACTGGATGACCAAAGTACCAAACAATTAATGCTGAGCCAGACAGACAAGAAGAGAAACTCTTCGGGGGTTTTCAGGAAGGCTGAACTGCAGCCAAAATTATTCAGGGAATGTGTGAAATCTATCTTAAATTGGTCAGTATTTTACTAGGGAATAATATTGGAGCTGCTACTCCACATTTGAGTACCAGAGGAATACCTCATCTGAATTAGGAAGTCTTGATTTCTGGCCATACTAGAAGTGCACTATACTGCACACTTTAAATACTGGTCTCTTCTAAAGAGATGTTGCAACAGGAGAAAGCAAGGGTTTGATTCAGCTTAAGGTGATTATGTGATTATGTTTCTGCAGCATGTTATTGATCCAATCTGCTTTGTGTTGGGCAAATAAAGCCTTGTTCTATTCCTTCTGAAAACAAAGGGAAAGTGAATAACAGTATAAAGTAGAAGCTAACAGTGTTTATAAACAAAGCAAATTGTGACAGAGAGAAAAGACTCAGTTCAACCCTGTTCAGGTCAACAGAAAAACTCGCTGGCTTCATGAAAACGGGATCAGGAAAGCTGCTTGGGTTTAATAAGAAACTGGCAGCATTTTCATTTCTTTAAACTTCTTATCTTCTCCTGTACTGCTTCTGTTTCTTATGTCATCACTTTCAAAAGAAAATCCTTCATGGGAGGAATTCTGTTGCTTAGAATAAGGATTTAGTCTAATAACATTAGACAAATCTCTTGACTTTCTCCGTTTTTCTGCATTAGAAAAAAGGTGGGCTGAATGATCCAAAGCAATTTTTTCAGAAGTGTCTAAAGAATAAGAAGTTCCATTTTCAAAATTATTTTAGGCACTTGGCCCCTAAAACCTTTAAAGAGAGACTTAGGCTCTCCCTTAGTCTGTTTTGAAAAATTATTAAGGTCATATAGCAGATAGATGTATAAAAACTGAGTTCTCCTACTCCCCCAGGAGATGGATATTTAGCTCCTAGACATACAGTTAGCACAGCTCAAGATGAAAAACTCTGTAATAATTTTCCTTTTAAAATCTGGAGAAAATAAACTTTTTTTTTTGAGAGAGGCTCTTAATAATCAAATTAATCTCAAGAGTCTTCAGAAGAGTTCAATTTAAAATAATTATCTGCAAAATGTCTGATCAAACGGGTTTTTTAGCCTAATGAGAGAGAATTGTCATACCTTTCTGAATCTGTCTGGCTCTTCCAAAGACCCAGGACTCTGTTTAAAAGAGAAAAAAAAAAAAAAGAGAAAGAAAAAAAAATTGAAGCAGGAATATAAGATCCCAGTGGAGCCTATAAAAGAGTATTCACCTCAGAGGGGATGTTTCTTTTAAATTCATGATCACCTGGATACAGTGAACCAGCAGGAGATTCTTTTTAATAAGCTTTTTAACACACATTAGGCAGAAAGCAGAAATGTTTTCAGATTCTTGACCATTTGAATCAGATTAGTTGTCCCAGAAATAGCTTTGACTTTACTGACACCTATTGACTATATTTATGCTTACACAAAGTTTTGTTAAAGCATAACTCATTACAGTCAATGGCAAACAATTATTAGAAATACGCTCTTTATGAATAGATGTTATGCTTACCTTCCATGCACTTTAAAGGACTTGTATTCTATGTAAGCTTTGGAGTTGAAGACAACGTTTCCCAAAGCAGAAATTTTTCAGGTGTCTCAAATTTTAGGTGTTCAAGTTCAGATACCTCTGATTAAGGTATCTTGAAGTTGAACATATAAGTAATTAAGCTAGAAAAATCTTAATTATGTATCACAGAATCACAGAACGTTAGGGGCTGGAAGGGACCCTGAAAGATCATCTAGTCCAACCCCCCTGTCAGAGCAGGGCAACCTACAGCAGGTCACACAGGAATGCATCCAGTTGGGGTTTGAATGTCTCCTGAGAAGGAGACTCCACAACCTCTCTGGGCAGCCTGTTCCAGTGCTCTGTCACTCTCACAGTGAAAAAGTTCTTCCTGATATTCACATGGAACCTCCTATGCTCCAGTTTGCAACCATTGCCCCTTGTCCTATCACTGGACATCACTGAGAAGAACCTGTCTCCATCCTCCTGACCCTCACCCTTTACATATTTGTAAACATGGATGAGGTCACCCCTCAGCCTCCTTTTCTCCAAGCTAAAGAGACCCAGCTCCCTCAGCCTCACCTCATAAGGGAGATGTTTCACTCCCTTAACCATCTTTGTGGCTCTGCGCTGGACTCTCTCAAGCAGTTCCCTGTCCTTCTTGAACTGTGGGGCCCAGAACTGGACACAATACTCCAG
>VZRW01004110.1:255637-301063 GCA_013398125.1 Aegotheles bennettii | reverse complement strand
GGAAAGGGGAATGAGTAATTGCAAAATAAATATATACAAAACCGAAAAGTCCGAAATTCCGAGAGAAGAATTCTCAACTGCCAGAAAGTCAGCAAAACTTCATCGCATTCCTCCGGTACTTCTGCAAGCGTCTTGGAACAGAACGCTGATAAGGGAAGGCCTCTACTCTCTCTTCCAAGATCGCAGGCCAGAAGGAAGAAGAAGAAGCCCCAAGAAGAAGAAGAACCCAGAACTTCCTGGTTCCTCCATACTTATGCACTTTCTAGCAGGATGTTTGGATATGGAATACAAAAAAAAAACCACATCCTTCCGAAGACGGATCCTCATACAGGACAAAAGTCTCAAACCATAACACCCCTACTCTGCTCTCTAGCAGGTCAGACCCCAGCCTATACTGATCCATGGGGTTGTTCTTTCCCAGATGCAAAACTCTGCACTTGCTCTTGTTGAATTTCATTAAGTTTCTCCCCACCCGACTCTCCAGCCTGTCCAGGTCTCGCTGAATGGCAGCACAACCCTCTGGTGTGTCAGCCACCCCTCCCAGTTTTGAGCCATCAGCAAACTTGCTGAGGGTACACTCTGTTCCCTCATCCAGGTTGTTGATGAAAATACTGAATAGTACAGGTCCCAGTACCAACCCCTGAGGGACTCCACTAGTCACAGCCCTCCACCTAGATTCCATCCCATTGACCACAACTCTCTGACTTCTTCCTTTCAGCCAGTTCACAATCCACCTCACCACCCTCACTTATGCTAAAAACATGGTAATATCTTTAGCATGCCCTAGAATATACTATATACAAGAATGAATTCTGCCATCCTCAGAATGCCTTATATATAACAACTTAGTAATTTTAATCATTTGGTTCTTGCATTAAAATACCTCCTCTTCATTTCATTCCAAATTCTTAGCCCATAGAGAGTTTCAAAAAGGACTATGTCCTTCTGTTCAGTTATCTTCTGAGTCAGTTCAGTCAGTGGCTGTTCTGTCTCTGTCTCACAGCAGGAGACACAAATAATGAACAGTAAATCTATTCTTACTGCAGGAACTGGTAAAAAAAAAAGATGGACAATGTTGTGTGGAGAAAAGGCAAAAAATTAGAAATCCATGTGCCCAGAACTAGGTGTATATCCAAAATATTCACACACACAAAACATCTCACAGTCCCCAACTGCATGTCTTTGACAATAGCCAACTGTCATCCTGTTTCGAACCTTCCACTTTGAGAAGCATTCTGAACATTGCTTACAAAGGGAAAAAGATAGCACACAACTAGTTTTAATACAAGAACATTTGTGCTTATATTTATAAGTATATGGCTATGTTTGTTCTGTCTTTGATTGCATTTACTAAGGGAGGTTTTAATTAAGCAGGCACACACATGTACTGTTGAATTATGACCAGCATGTGAAAAGCAATGGTAGAGATCACCAACTGTGAGTTGAGTGCTGTCACCTACCAATGAACTCATGGACTCTTTCAGTTTAGATTTGTAGAGCATCCATCGGTAACGCACGTCCTCCAGATCTTCAGAGTTTCCAATGACAGGATGAAGATGAAGAAGGTCCTCAAAGATACGCTGACCATCAGGCACACGAGACTGCAGCTCCTGCAGGCAAATACAAGGGCAGCAGCAACTCATAATTCAAGAAGGCCCCACGTTTTAAATCTAGCATTCAAAAGAACAGTGGTACTAAATTAAACTACTGTGCACTCTGGAATAGTGATTCATTTTTGTTTGTACTTTTTGGCCTACAGGGACTCTAATGTCTCCTAAAGCAGAGAGTGTAGTGTTTGAGGGGGTCTTTTTGGGTTGGTGGTGGGGTTTTTTTGGGGGGAGGGGTTGGGGTGAGTGGGTGGTGGTTTTTTGTTTTGTGAGGGTTTCTTTGTTGTTTTGGGTTTTGTGGACTTTTTTGTTGGTTGATTAGGTGTGTGCATGTTTGGGGGGTTTTTTTTGGGTGTGTGGGTTTTTTTTAATTATGCAAGAATTTGTACTTATTACAATCTTTGTCTCCACCTTCATACCCTGAAAACTAACCTCTAGTTTGCTCTGGCGTGCCTTAATTTCCTCTGCAGAAAATGAAGTCATATCAAGAATTTTGGTCAGTTTGGTGTTTTCTCCTTGTAACCACTCTTCAAAGTTGCGTAGGAGCTTCAAGCGGCTGCTCATAATCTGCCCTTCTCCTATCCTCTCCTAGGTTACAGAACAATAGAAACAAAAAAGCTCTTTTGTTTTGTTGGATGTTTCCTCTTAAACTCTGATTGCAAGATCTTAACCTCTAATTGTGTAACCCATGGTATCAGATGAAGCCAATAAAACCATTCTTGTGAAGCTGGTACTAAGGCAGATACAGAGTTCTCCTCTCACCTGCTTATGGTTGGGATCTACATCTAAAAGATGGGAGGCAGGTCCAGACATCCATCTGCTGTCCACAAATGCTGTTTTCTTCTTCTTATCAGCCACTGGTTTATTTAACTGCCACTGTTTAAGACTTTAAAACACAAAACCGGAGACATGAGTGCAGTGAAACATCTAATGATGAGACACCCACATTTTAACTGGGGCAATGGGGACACCTGTGGTGAAATAGCACTATTATTATTATATTATTACTATTACAGCACTATTACTATTTAATTTATTTTCAACATCTTTTTAGCAAAATAAGATCAAGATATCAGTGTCTCAAAGCAGCACCAGTCCTCTAGTTCTAACATTTGCAAGTATTTTGTTTTCTTTTATTCGGGGGAGTGAGGGACCCAAAAAAATACCACCTTAACAATATACCTTCCTGTGTGGTAGCAGCAGGCAACACAATCAAGTCTTTCTCAATTTAGTCATTCCATTTTTATGCCTATTTTGACACTATGTATGAATATACTCACACGTGTAGCACAGTATTATATTTTAATACAGACTAGCAAACACAAGCAGCATTTTCACAGTGCACTGTGACAGCAAAATAAATCAAGTCTACGTTTGCCAGCTAAGAGAGGATTTTAGCTCTGTTTATACTTTGGCAAGTTTGCCGAAGGCACAAATCCCAGTGTAGACATAGCCTCCTTAGAGATATCTCCAGATCAGGCAGCAAGGAGAACAGGAAGGTGAGGCAGAGCAGCAGAAGTCACCCAGTTTATATCCTGTTTCCTCTGACACAGACTGGCAGTACAATGATGAGCCAGGTCCTAAGGAGACACTGCCTACCTCCAAGTGTGAGGAAAAGGCAGCTTCATAGACTAATCTGGTCCCTGGATTCTCTAAAATGGTCTTCTTGAAAGTAATGATTTCCAGTTTACAAACAATTAAATAAAATCTCTCCTTGCTCCTCACATTGTAACACAGATGTTCACTTTCACAGCACAGAGCATAAAGCATGAAGTGTGCCTGTCATATAGCAGCTAAGAGAATCCCCTTGAAGGGAGATAAGTAACACGTATATGAACTTACCCACTTGCCAACTCCTTCAGTGATCTCCATGACTTCTTCAGCTGATCCAGCTCTGCCTGGACATGGGCAGTCTCCTCAGGGGAAGAATTCTCCATGACCAGCTGGCCATGAGCTTCCACAAGGTGCAGCTGGATCTCCTTATCTGGAAACTCAGCTAGCCATCTCTGAAACGTACAGCCCTTACAGTTACTTCTAGGTATCCTGGGTAAAGCAGAGTCTATGTCAGACTGAAGGCCATGTTCAGTCCAGGACTATGCTGGTTCTGTTGGCACTAGCTAGAACATACCTAGCGGGAAAAAAAATATGCTGTGGATTCTTGCAAAGAGTCAACATAGGTCAAAGAGCTGATGGCAAAACTTGAAGGGCACAAGCTGTCAACGCACCCCTTCTGTAGCCTTCCCATGAGATACCTTGGTTTCCCATGTGAAGGCAAAAGCTGCCAATTGAAGTAGCCTGCCAGAGTGAATCTAGCATGCAAAATACTGCTACACAGCGCAGTTGTGGAACAGCTCAGTTCAACACAGTATAAGGTTAGCTAACAAGGTAACAACGTTCAATGTATTGATGCGTACATACAGACAAAGGTCCAGAGAGATCAACCTGGCAGGAAGAGCTCTTTTTAAAACTACCTGTCCTTTGATAATACTTTATCCACCTCAACAGTTCTTAGCCATTCCTCACCGTTCCTGTCTTTTACCTAGCTCCACATCCCACAGCACATGGCAAAGCAGGGAGGCAGCAGCAACCAACAGTTATTGCAGGAGGAACAAACCATCATTACTCTCCCGAATCAGGAAACCCCCACTAGAAAACTCCCATCCTTAATGTCTGAATGCTGCAAATTGAATAATTAACATCTTACACTAAGATGCTTTTCTCACCTCTAGATCTGCCACCCTGCCCTCGGTGTTCTGCTCTCCATCAGCACCCTGGTAGGACTCAATCTTCTCAGTGATTACTGTGATCCACTGCTGGAGGTCAGCAAGTTTGTCATTATACGCCCAATGCTTCTGAACGTGCTCTTCACTCTGCTGGATCATCATCTACAAATGATAAAAAATATGTCAACAAATAAATACAGACAAAAAGCAGTTTCATTCCTGGCTCTAACACTGTGACTACTGGCACAGAATCTCGTGGGCAAAAAGGAAAGAAACAGCTGTTAATGAGACACAAAAAACTTTGTCCTTTGGCATCAGTAGCATTGGAAACACCTAAAGCTCCTGCAGGCCCGAATTCAACCACATGGGGGAGCATTAAGCACTAGAATAGCTCCCTTCCTTTTCACCTGAAACAGAATAAAGAATGTGTTTGGGGTTTTTATACCCCAGTCAATATTAAATACATCCTATACTCCCTGAATCAGAAATGAATGTACAGACTTTTTTTGGCAAAAGTCCAGTTCAGCAATAAATGGGATTATTGAAACTAGAATTTCACAGTGCATACTAGGGTAGCACTTTATCATATATATTTTTATGGTGACCTGCATAACTGAGGTAATTTTATAAGCTCTTCTTCTGAGACTGCTTTGGAAGGTCCTTTTATATCTATGTTTACAAGCTACAAAATGCCTCAGGTCAAAACAAGTACTTACGCAATTACAACACTTTTCTCTCATTAACTTTTAGGTCACAAAGCTATAAAAAACCCAACAGTTTGGTACAAAAACACTATGCAGGGATGTGTGAAGAAGTCCAAGCACTTCCATGATAATATAACTACAAGGAATTTTAGTCAGAAATCTCAGGCTCACTCCAGAAATAATTTATATAGATATACAATCTGGATGGATGGTATCCTATCCCAAAGGGAAATCACATTACAGGCAATCAGAAAATCCTGGAAGAGTTATTAAAGTCTTAAGAATTCAGTGTTTCCTTCCTCTGAAATGAAAATATCTGTGACTCAAAGCACATCTCGTACACTCAAAGATTTTTAAAAACTGTAAATAGTGGCAAATAACAACTCCTCAGACAGCTAAAAACTCTTCCTTATGTTACCTCTAATGTTCTTTTCAGGGCCTGAGAGTCAGATGAAAGTTGGTTCATTTCATGCCTGTGTGTGGTATTTGACTGAACAAGCTTCTCTACCTCCTCCATTTGAATTGCAAGCTCTGCCAAGTCATCTTGGATCATCTGCAGAAGAAAAGACAGATTCCATATGTGTAATGTGCTAGATATGGCATGTACCTCTACAAAACATACACTAAAGGTAGCTTCATTTGACAGTGTGAAAACAAAAATCAGGAACAATCACTGTCATTAAGATAATTGCTTTGATGTCTAGAAGTAAATGTTTCCAAAAGAAATGGTTGGATTTTCTAAGATGTTACCAGTTGATAACAAGGGTAAATTGCTGAGAAGCTGCCAGAGGAGACAGTATAATCAGCTAAGTATTACAAAGATCTGTGGTGATAACACCCCTGCGGTCACTCCAGGTGAAGTGGCACCATATAGCTGAATCACTACAGCTCACCACAGCCAAAAGGAAGAGTCGCATTCCCCTTCTCTTCCCCTCCTGCTCTTCTCTCTCCTCTCCAACTATGTAGTCCTACTGCATGCCTTGAGCAGGCTCTACTGCATGTTGGACCTTTGATGAACTAGTTCAAAACACTAAACAAGTGAAAAGAATCATCTTTTTTCTGTTGATTCTTTTTTTCTTATCTTGACCAGCTGTTTCAGCCCATGGAGTAAATCCAGCATGTGTCAAAGCTGTGACAAGGTAAAGAGCAGGAAGGGGGGGCAGGGGGTGCAGAAGGAGGTGAGACAATGGGAACTCCCTGCTTTTGGCAGTAGTTAGATTGGTTCAGGTTATCTTACAGAGTTTGACTCCCAGTGGGAAGTATTGGGATACATTCTCTTTAGCGATAAAACTAGCCCAGGAAGGCGTGGCACCAACAGCTTCCAGCTGCTTGTTCCTTCCCTCAAGCCCAGTTTGCCAATTCTTCAGCTGCACTGCTTCAATTTCATTTACTCCATGCTGTAAGCTGGACCAAATGAAAACAATTGAGGGGACAAAGTACCTAATGCTAATAAAATATGAACAGACAGGACCCCAATTAACTGAGGATATCATGGTCAAACGTTACTGAAATGTACCTGGAGTCTCTGGAGTTGTGTCTTTTTACCCAAGAGGTCAGGCTGTGGTTCCTTCTCCAGCTCTAATTTGGCTTTGATTGCAGCTAATTTCTTCTGCAAAGGTGTGAAACCAGCATCAAAGTCCTTATGTTGTGATATCAAATTCTAGATGAAGCAAGAAAAAATAAATAAATTCCTTGGCATTATCTTTTGTAAATGTCCATTTCATACTCAGAACACCAAGCTACACTATGCAACAGACCACAAATTTACTTGAATATTTGATCAACCTTGAAAAAGGGATCAGGTGCAGCTGGTTAGCGCTAAGTTTCTATCTATAAAACTGGCTTAGTAGAAGATTAATCACTCTCACAGGCAAAGGCTGTATATGGGCTTTGAAACTCACCTGGAGTTTGCTCTTGCTTTGTAGCAGTCTTTTGTGTATAATTTCTCTCTCCTTTGAAGCTTCAGCTACTTCTTGCAGGAAAGACTTTGCTTTTTCCTCACCAAGGATACTGCTTAGCAAATCTTTCTTCAACTGTAATGTCATCAACTTCTCCTTAAACTGGGAGCTTTCAGCTAGAGCAGCCTAAAGGAGAAAAATTCCTCCAGTGAAATCATACAAAAAATGTAATAAATCATATAACCACATTATTCTCACACAAGTCACACAACCAAAGCGGTATGACAAAGTCAGGTAAAAACAGCATGCTGGGCCAACAAGGGGTAACAGAAGGTACCTGGACAGTGCCCAGTTAAAGGAAAAGTCTTCCTGATAATGTTAGAAGCACCAGGGTTGCATCCATTTTGTGAACAGAAATAGAGGAAAGCTGTACTATGGAAAGAGTTGTCTGTGCAGAGGAGAGGCCTAAACAACCAACAGAAAGGACAGCTTGAATGCTCATCCCGAGGATAAACTCCACCCCTGTTCACAGACACATTTATTCTGAAGATCATAGGGATGACAAATTAACAAACACCTTCCTGGGCACATGCAGAAATCATGCGTTTTAATCCCACAACTACACTACTACACACTTCTCAGCAGAGACCACAGACTTCCTGACCAGGGAGATTTGGGCTAATGCTAAACATCATCATCATTGTTACAGACAGCTAGCACTATAATTCAGCCTATTCAGTTGGCAACTCCAGTTAACCAAATGAGGGGCAGAAAATAAGACATTCTGATACAGCTAGAGTTAAGTATTGACCTCTGTACTGTGGGGTTTCCTGCCATACTGGAAAAGCCCTTCCAGCTGCTGCTGTCTGGCAGCTGTATGCAGGCAGCTGCTGGCATAGCTCCGGCAAACACAAACTACGTATCAGTTTCTCAACTTAGTAACAGGTTTGCTACCTCAATGTGAGCCAGCACTGGCTCTGGAGTCTCCAGAAGCATCTGGACTGATGGCTTCCACTGTTCAAAATCTTGCAGGGGATTTTGGAAGAGTCTTCTCAGTTGGGTTTCTGTATCAGTGCTCATTTTAGATGTCTTGCCTCTAACACTGCAAGGATAAAGTGACAGCTGAGAGAAGGATTACAAACAAATCCAAGTCCAAACATCCTATTCATCAAGGCATGAATCAACACAATACTCGTGTGTAAACTGCATCCAACATAAAAGCCTCAGTCTTTTTTACGGTCTGAGCCTGGTGCTGCGTACTGACAGCTGCTCTGTCAGTCAGAGACATCCCACAAAACTTTATTTAGATGCCGTAAGACACATTTGTCTCTTGGGCAACTGTGTATCAGGTATTACTTTGTTTTTCCAGCAGCCAGTAGTCTCTCCTTGCCTGTGATGTTTTTTGTCTGCTATCACCAGCAAGATTTAACAAATCATATTATCAGAGGAGTCTCACTGACTGATGGGAGGAACAAGCCAAGGGTGTCTACAATTTAACTGCAGTTGTACATATTACTGAGTTCCTTAAAAAAATTACATTAGGAAATCTTTGATCACCCTATGTTACCTATACAAAGAAGAACAGACTTTTTTTCAGATATAAATTTTTAAACTTTTGCAGAGCTGCTTGTATTTATATTAATATATACAGGTGATTCTGATAAAAACTTTGTATTTATATATATGTATACACATACATGCACATCTATGTATGTGTGTGTACATATATATTGGAAAAAACATCAGAACACATTCATTAAATATTCAGGCTTCTTTTATAAAAGGCTTATATAAAATACATCTGAGTAACAAGGCCCAGCAGTGACACACCCCATGCAGCTGCCTCCTGTTTTTCTCAGCTTTCCTGACATCCCAGTTTGCAGAATCCTATTTGTTATGGCAGAATGCAGCCCAAACTGTATGCTCATATGGGAACAGTATCCTGCAAATTTACAAGACAGGCAGGCAAGAGCATTGCCAATCAAAATTAATACTGCCTTTCTATAAAAACACAAGCAATATTCTTACCTGTGTCACTGAGACGTTAGGGAGCTAAACAAAGGCAAGTTTGCAGAGGCCAAAAGTTCCGCAAATAGAAAGTTCTGACATTACATGTCCTTCGCCATTTGTTCTGCTGCCCCTGCCAGGCTCAGTGTGAAGCTGCCAGACTTTGCAAAGAAGCTTTGGAGAGAAGTTGGCAAAAGAGCAGCTGCCATTTTCTACTCAGAGGCAAGTCCCCTGCCTTCTGTGTTTCGACATCGCTTATTTGTTATTTTTCAAACTGAAATCCTTTCCCATAATGACCTATAGCCCTTTCAGCAGGACAGCATATTGTGCACTGGACAGAGGAAAAGAAGTTTGGATATAGTAAAAAAAACTAACCTTTCTCTTTCCTTAAAGAAAAAGATCCTTTCTTCTAGTTTGCAAAATTTGCTGCAGCTTCTTTACTTCCTGATTCCAGGCAGCCTGGAAACGGAAACACTGAACTCTAGGGAGAGGCTAAACTTTGAGTTTCCAAACCAAGGCAAGTTGAAAACAGGAATGTTGAAAACATGCATATATGCTGCCAGGAGAAGGGGAATAAACTCTGCCAAAGAATTGCTAAGGCTGATGAGTCACCACAACAGACTCAACAAAGGAGGGCCATAATTCTTCTGAACCGTTTACTACTACAGCTCCTGTCCTGATTTTCTAGTTGCTGTCATGAAAGGCAAGCAAAACACATAAATTATTATTATAAAATGCTAAGAATATCAAATTAGCTGCCAACAATCTAATTTGCTTCAAACCATACACAACATTAATGATGCAAGATCATTGCTTGAAAATGGCCAGCAGCCTACAGCTCCTAGCAAATGGCTAAATTACAGGCTTACTGAAACGTGGAGGCAGATGTAATTAACGAAAGTCTTTATTTTCTTTCTTGTCACCTACAATCGGATGGCATATCTCCTTTTTCTTAGGCTCTTGTCAATCCGTTCAATGTCTGAGAGAAGATTCCTCCCATCCCCCCAGCATAATCAGACTTCCCACTACCTCTGATACTGCTGTATTGCAGAGACAACACTCTCAGCGTGTGGCTGTACATCTTGGGAAAACCGTAGCAGTTCCTTAAGCTGAGCCTTCAGCCTCTCAACCCTGGTCTCTTCTGCAGCCAGAGCGGCTCTCGTTACCTTAATCATAAAAACAATGAACAGATCACACCTTATGTAGTGTCCGACACACAAAACGAAGCAATAAGGCTGTCTCTCAGGGTATTCACAAGTTCCCTTTCTGCTGCCTTTTTTCCCGGTTGTAAGGAAGTCTTTGCTAAGGCAGAACACATTCTCAAGAACGGTTTTGTTCCTGCAGACTCTCTCTCCTCTCCTCACACTGCCTCTGCATCTGATCTGCAGGGTTCAGCTTGAACAGAGTGAATCACAAACAGGTCTAGTTTCAGTTCACTGATCGCAGTACGTAACATGAGATGCATTTTTGGAGCAGCCTTAACTACATCTGTTTGCATAAACAGATCTTTCCCAAAAACTCACATATAAGGAATGTTAACTTCAGGATGACATAGGGAAACAGAAACAATAAAAAAAACACGCAAGTACAGCTGGATTGAACCAGTCTGTATTTCGTGGATCCTTTCTGCATATACTTTTCCCAGGTAGTCCTGCTGAGTTCTAGACAAACAAATAGCAATCAAGGGCATTTTGATAAGAGATAATAAGTGCAAAACCAACCCTCAAACAGAAATGAGTGACAAACTTTTTCTACTTATTTTTGCAACAGATTGATTTTGGCGCAAATACTGAACTGCTACAAACTAGGGACTTCTTCCTAGGAATGAAGAGGTGTTTGATGGTAGATGGGTACCCACCTTACAAGGATTAAGGATATAATATAGAATAGTATAGTATACTCTCACCAAATACCTGAGAATTATCTGTATATGTATGTATACATGTGTGCGTATGTATGTATGTATGTATTTGTATATACAGTGAAGCATTATTTTTTCTGTTTCTTTTTAAGTAGAGCAAATTGTGTTGTTTGCTCTGTATTGTGCTCTTTTTGCATATGGTCCCTTTGAACTCAAGACACATACTCCAAAACATCATCCAACCTTCCTCCCTCTGTTCAGAGGGAGATACAGGTTAGAGTAGTTGATGCCATTGTTTTTATTCAGATTTTCCTCAGTTTGTTCCATACACACTTATACTCTCCTTATCACCCTTTAACAATGGGACAGGCACCTGTTGGATGTGACTGTGCATGTTCAATATATGAGTGCGCTTGATCCTGCTGGTTTTAGGCTTATAAAGGGTAACAACTTACATTGCATTTTCTCCACAGAGTTACAAACCCATCTTCAGTCTTTTCCCCTTCCCCAGGGTCCAAGTCATTTTCTAGTCTCTGTAGGTCTTTCCTCAACTCCTGGACATCTGCTTTTAACTGTCTGGCCTGGGACTCGTAGGCATTTTCTGACTGTTGGATCTTGAGCAATCTCTCCTCCTCCTCACTCCTCAGCAGTTTCAGCTTCTCCAAGGCTTTTCTTAGCTCTTCAAGTTCATCCTTCATTCTTTCAGCTCCGAGCGGGGAAGTATTCTGAACCACCTCTGCACACTGATTTTCAAGGTACTTCCATTTCCCTCCACCACTTCTAATGTTTTTGGCAATTTCCTGCAGAAAGATGTTAATTAAAGATTAGCTGAAGAAAGGGTGAAAGCAGTAGAGAAAAAAGACCACCTCTCCTGATGTACATATTTTGTTCTTTACTTCCTATTTCAAAGTACATCTTTTTTTCCAAGAGACCAGAAGCCAGGGCTCCCTTCTGAATACTACTAACTGCCATGATTCTGAAAATACTGGCTTGATTTTCATAGATGCGTGTCACCTGAGGTCCCTGACAAAGAAAACATGAGCTGTAGGCACTAAGAAATACCCAATCAGATCTCTGAGAGATTTGAAGCTAAACAGTTTAAGCAGTGGCACCAAAATATTGCATACTGTTCTCAAAACTGGTATTTTTATCACCAAGTCTAAATTCACAAAACGTGTGAGCCTTCAGGCCCTATTTGGATCATGTTACCAAATGTCAATTATTTAAACAAGTTTAAAGGGCAAGATTCTCAAAGAACCACATAACTGTAGGAGATCAGGCTTTAAGAAAAACAAAACAGACTAGCCTGTGACTCCTGCTACTGCTGGGAGAACCAACTACAACTAATGGGTTTAGAACCTGATACAACTCTTCTCCTCCAGCCTATGTTACAATCACCACTTAATTTTTTTTGTGCAATTCTTTTCTCAAGTACACCCTTGGTCTGAGAAACATATACAGGCATGAAGAACACACAATCCTAGCTCCTTGTTAGAATGATATCGTTTAAGGACCTTCAGTGCCTTTAACTTGTCCTCTGTTGAAGACTTGGTTGCTCCTCCAAGGCAGCAGTTTAATCTTTCTGTCACACCATTCAGCCACAATTGAAACTGGTTGACGTTAGCGCTGTACCGCTCATGTTCCTTGGTTATCTTTTCAAGCAGTTTCACTCTGCGCTGTAACAAGAAACATCAGAAGCCATGAGGACAGTGCTTATCTCTCTCCTTTTTTCTTTACGCTAACCCAGAATTTATAAACAAAAGTTCTTTTCCATGAGTCCCGATAGCAGTTGGCCTCCACAGGAATTCACAGTTCACCTCAAGAAACAGGACACAAAAGGGCAGAAAGGCTTGTCCCCACCTGGGTGGTGCTGTAGGCTCTCAATGGCTAGTCTCCAAGGAGACAAACTGCAAGGTCCTCTCGGGTGAATTTCTAGCTTCCCCTTTCCAAAACTTCCTATTCTCTCATTAGAAAGAGACAGAAGACTGTTTCTGGTTTTAACTCTGGGAGACAACCAGTTATGTTCCTCACACTAGTTTTTGTGTGACAACACAGAACAGATTGAATTTGCCTATCTGTCAAAGTGAGAGTAAGAGAGACTGTGCTAGGGGCATGCAAACTGTTTCAATGTGTTCATTACTTCAACAGGCTGTACAGAAAATGATCATCAAGGTATCCTTAGAAATCATATAACCCAGGAACTTTCATACTTATTCAATTAGCAGATCACAAACTATCCTGTGGTGGTACTGCAGACCCTGGAAGCAAATCTAAGCCTTTGGGAAGCAAGCTTCATTTTCTGAATTACTGTGTGTGTATTCTGTAACCAACAATCCCTGATGCTACAAGGGCCTGAGCATCATGAGTTGCTCCCCACCAATCCAGTCTGGCATCTCTCACAACAAGGCAGAGTCACATTTGCTCCAACTATCCTTGGTTGTCACCTGAAATTTAGATCTCCTGAGGGAAATTTTACAAAATCATGAGGAATCCTGTTTTTGTTGCTTCAATAATATAATATCCAACCTAAGAATTATTTCCTACAAAATCAGACTGATTTTTTCTTTCCCTTCATTAATTGGCAATGGAGGGCAATTGAGGTACATTATAGTTAGTTACATTAGAAAAAAATGGTTCCTTGTGCAGTCCATTTAGTGCTTGCAGCACCCTTGAAAGACTTTGATGTCACAATGGGTTGAGTTTCATTTTACGTAATATGAGACACGTCCCATGTCTTTGAGCAGACCTAGATTCCAGCTGCCCTCCACAGAGAGCAGGGTGGTAGCTTCAATGGTGGGCAGAGTTTCAAAGTCCCCTCCATGTTTCCCTTGTCTCCTTGAGGCTCTGGGCATGTCCCCACACTCATCAACCTGCCTGAGGTGGCAGTGAGCCATTGCCATCCTGTCAGCCTTTCTCTAAGCCAGCAGAAGGGTGGCATGAGCATCAGTCACCATGGGATCTCTCATGTAATGTGGGGTGGTTGTCCTCTGAGACTTCACCCTTCACCTTTGGGACAGGTTATTCCCACAGTGTAGTACAAAGCCACCACTCTCCTGGTGGCATCACTCCACTCTGTTTTCCACACTGCCACTGCAATCTCTGCTGACTTGTGCAAATCAAGAGTGACTCCCCTAAAGTTAGTTGAGTTGCTTTGGAACAAAAGAGGGACAGCTAAGGGACAACTGCTTTCCATGGAGCATGAACGCTGCACACTTACTAGGGCAGGACCTTTAACAGCACCACCTATGAAAATGGGTTTGGATGAGACCAAAAACCAGAATTATGACTGCAAATTTCTGTGGCCAAAATGTATCCAGAAAAACACCTCACTTGTTTCCTAAATCCCCTTGCCTTGATTCTCAAATCTGCAGAGATGCATACAGGTTAAATGATTCACACCTCAACCTCAAGTTGGGGACTTGCAGAATGCAACCTTATCGTGGTGTAAATGGGCCAAACATTGAAGTGAAACAAGTCAGCCCAAGCTTACTGATTTCAGGGATTCAGGCTAATTTGTTGCACAGACAGAAGCTCCAAAGAGAGCAAGACAGAATAACAAAGTGAAGCTATTATTAAACTCAAAAGTCAGGCTAACATATAGAGAGTTAAAAAGGAAGTTAAAATGACCCACCCCTGGCCAGGCTATTCAGCCAAAACAAAGGGGCACACAGTTTGGATACTTCTGTTGGTCTGTGAGGTCAAGGAAGGGATGCCATGGATCTGGACAGACTGTGCTAGCTGTCAAACAAAAGACTTACAAAGAGCTGGCTGAGCCCACCCTCCCCCTAGAGTTTCTAATGATGGAAAATATGGTATCACTTGCCTCCGTAGGTTAGCTGTTCGGGGAGCAGGACAGGGTTAAGCTCCATCTCCACCTGCACTTGGTTAATGTGAGGAGACATTAAGCAAGGACATGGCCCTGGAAACAGCGAGAGTGCTGACAGGAAAACAATGGGTCTGCCATTGCTGCAGAGGTAGAGGTGTGTCTGAGCAGGACATGCCCAGCCCTGGGTACTCAAGGAGGGTGGACAGAGGCATAGAAACCCTCTCCTATGAGGTCCTGTAAGCTCTACAGTCAGCAAAGGCAAACAAGACTCCTCTGGAAGGCAACCTAGAGCACACAAAGAAAGTTCCTGCTTTAAATACCTCTGTGGCATTTCAAGTCCAGAAAGCTCCTGTAGTCCTTCCTGGTGTTCTTAGTCTTATCTCTAGGGTACATGAGGGTTGGCATTATAAATATCTAGGTTTCACTTAACAGAGTGAAATTCATGGATTGAAATTCATTTGATGTGCTCAGACATATTTGATACACTGTATATCATAACTTTTCTTATCATCTTCAGTCATCATTTATGCTAAAACTCACAACCATCTACCTCTGCATATTGTTATTTTACTAGGCAAGAGAAAGCACATAGGAAATGGCTGCCACATCTAAAAATATCCCTGGCACTGTAATTAAAAAAAAAATATAATTCCCAAATTTTAAAAGAACATAAGGACACGTTAGCACTAAGGAAGAAAAAAAATACCCACCATTTGCTCATACCAGGGAGGCAATGTCACAGGCAAACCATTTAAGAAACACTGTCCAGGAACTTGCTTTCTGATAGAGCTGGACAACTGCACAGGATCTAAAAATGCTTTTCAAACACAAGTGTAATCTACAAACACCAGCGAGCCTCCTCTGGTAGGCAGCTCAGGCATCCAGCTGGCATCTGCAAGTCACATTTAGCCTGGCCTCTCATCAGGCAAGGGGCCAGAGCCATCCCCTTACGCTGCCTGTGTCTCTTTCATTCATTCCTCCGGCCGTTGGAGGAGGTGGCAGGGTTTCGCTAACTAGGATTATACTTTCCAACACAATTCTCAAGGTGCCTGTAACCTTGGCATTAGCTAATGAGCTCTGCATTTACTTCAGTTGCAAAATCCAAGGCTTCCCAACTCCCTTCTTCGTTCCACACCTCCTGAACGAGCTGGATTCTCTCACTCTATCCTTCTATGAAATGTGGTATTTGTAACCAATGCCAAAGAAAAGCTTTTTCTGGCATCTCAGTTGGCTGAAGAAATAAAGACAAATTTTATTGAAGTACTATGAGCCACTTCCTGATCTCATTTACACCAGCACATATCCAAGTCAGTTAGAGAAATTACACGATGTAAAACCTGTCTCAGAGAGGTCATATTCTGGCTCTGAGTATTCAGATTACTTGTTTGAAAGAAATGCCTCATTAAAATAGCTAATGACTGTCTCCTGCTTCAAAACCAAAGACAAATCTTGGTTAGAAGGGAGTGCATGAGAATTTTAAATGGCAACCTACATAGACAACACCTGAATTCCCAGGAACCTTATTTGTAAATCCAGTTGGCTTGTAATGAAGAGATTTACCTTTTAAAATAAATAATCAACGTTGAGGCCCAAGTCTGTTAGTGGCTTTACAGCCTCTCGGCAGCAGCAACCGTTACAGAATTTCCAAATATGCTCTGTTTTTGGAGAGATTTATTAGCAACAGTTTTATCTTTATGGCTAAAAAAAAATAATATCTGAATTTCATGCTCATGAAATGTACCGGCTCAGGTTTTTTTTCTGTTGTTGTTTTGGGGTGGGTTTTTTTAAACAGAAAAAGTATCTGTAGAGCAAGCAGAGCAATGGCATGAGCATCCCCATGTGATTGTTTTTCCAGTGTGAGCTGAAGTTAACTTTGTACAACAGCATCCGGGGGGGAGAGTATACAACACTGTCAGGCTCCAGTTCTGGGCTGGGGTGTAGGTGTGGGAACAAATAGAAGGCAACATTATGACACAGGCAGGTAGCAGAGCCAATGTAATGAAAATTATCTGTATTTGCACCAGGGTAACTCCAGACTACAGAATTCCTGGAAGCCACTGGGAGACAAAGACTACATTTTAATCTCTATATGCCTGGGATATATGTGTCTATGTGTCTATATATACTTCAAATATACCTTTGAGTATTTCTGTTGATATAGGCTAGTAAGAAACTGCATTCTTCTGCATACCTGCAGATGTCTGCCCCTCAGCCATGCCACATAGTCCAATCCTGTCTGTACCTGAGTTTTAGAAGTGAAAAATAGGAGCCTTATCTGAAATCTTTACCCAGGAGTAGAGTAAAAGAAATCATCAGCACTGAAGAGATGAACTAGGATGCCTTACACCAGCCTATCTAACAACTGTTCAATCTAGAAGATTAGCATCAGGGAAGAATTAGTATCTGTGGGCAGTGAAAATCTTTCAGATTCTGGAACTGGTTAGTTGAGCTCCCACCCCCATGTTTCCCAGTTCTGCAGGCAGCAAGTGCAGCTCTCGATCTGGACTAATGTTATTTCCTCCAATAAGGGTGCATGCATGTAATATTCCCTGGCTCCAGAAATGGCTACTTTGCATCTGGTTATACAAGGATCACTAATGTGCTGAAAGATGAGGAATAATTCAAACTTTGTAAGGAGATGACCCAAACCAACATTCACTAGGTCACAGCAAGCAGCTTGCTGTTACTTTACAACATACTGTAAAGCACAGTGTATGAGCATCTCATTTAACAGCTTATCTTGGGACACGATGACTGTTGCCAACAGTCCACTGACTGAAAGAACAGAGGTCCTCAGCTCTGTCTCTTCTTTGCAGACCTACCAGGTAAGCCCCATCACTCAAGAAGCAGATAGCAAACAATACTGTATATTGGTGAAATCTGAACATGTCCCACTCTTTACAGGCATACCTGAGCTGCTTCTCTGACTCCTTCATATTCCACCCTCATTTTCTTCTGAACATCATCATCAACACTGGGGTCACCTATCCTGCTGAACAAGGAAGCAGCTTCCTCTAGCAGCCTTTCCAGCAGGACTGACTCATTTAAGACATCATTCAACAGAACTTGAGCATGGCTCAGCTGCCACTTCTTCTCCTTTAAGCCAAGCTGCAACTCAATGTCAGGCTCCAAGGTCACCTTCATGTTGTGAAGCCATGTGTAAAACTCATCTTGGGCTTTCAGGTACTCACTCCACTGCAGCCAGACCCACTCAATACGGCTGTTGGGGAGAGCAAGAGAGACAAGTTAGATGGAATTACGATGGAAGCAGTTGAGACTGGCATGTTCAAAAGGCCTTTAAAGCAAAGGACAAGGTTCTCAGCAATTTTAAGCTATTCTGACTTCAGAGGGTCCAGATTCACTTCCCAGGTCCTCCCTGTTCTGGGGATGAAATATCCTGTACGAGGTCCCTGTGCCTTGCCAAACTCATCATTCAAGACTATGGTGGGCTGGCTGTGAAGGCAGACAGCACTGAGGTTCCACAGACCCGCTCTCTCCACTCAGTACTCCCCATGCTCATGGGACTGGGATTAGCACTGTAGATTGCCATCTACAATCCATGCAACAGCGTAAGGCAAGGAGCACTTTATGAAAGCACTGGATGAGACAACTGCCTCAACACACCAAAAAGCAGTCTTGTGCAGAATATGTTTGTCTTACCTGTGACAGTGAGTAATGTATATGGCTGTCTCTTCCCACAAGGCCTTAATGCCTTTCAGTTTAGATAGTACCTCATGCTTCTTATCCTCACCGATGCTGCGAAGAGCAGCATCTGCCTTCACAAGAATCAAGTCAATTTTCAAGCTGCCTTCTGGTTCCAGTGCACGTATTTTCTATGAGAAAAACAAAAAAGACTGAAAGCATAAAAAGAAAGCAAGTGTAACTGTTGCCATTTAAACTTTGTATCCAGGAAACACAAATTTTTTTAAACGTCCTAAAATTGAAAAACCATGTAGCAATTGAAAAACATTTTAAGTTAGCTACAGAACCCAGGTCGTCTTCTATCAAATATCTATGGCTGTGTTTCAATTGCAGTTATAAAGTTCTAGCACTCTGTTGCCACATGCCAGTTGTTCACCCCCACCTGCCAACGAGTTGTGGAGGCAATCTCCACAGGGTACACTGCAACGTCTCAATTTTAAGCTCTACTGTAAGAAATCATGAAATGTATAAAAAAGGCTTCCTATTGCAAATAAAAGTTGGCTCAGAACACAAGCCAAGAGAAATTAACTAGTGGAATTTTCTGCCTGCTACCAACTTTTGCTTTGACCCTAAATTGCTAAGCTATGATTTGTTGAAAATGTGTCTCTTACACAAATTGGAAAGCCAGGGACTGAAAGTTAAGCCATCTAATTTTAAGTAGATTCTCTTCCTCTACCCAGAAATGGAAAATCAGCACAACTTCTGTAAAATGTAACAGATTAATTATGTCCTGATTTGGATGTCAGCTTTCAATATCACTTTATCCAAATTTCTGACACCATCAGATTAGTTTTTCTTTCTGGTCTTCCATAAACTCCTGGCAAACTGCAGGCTCTTAAGTTTGAAGGAAAAGACTTCTATAATGAAAACACTGAGAGATTAAAAATCAGCGACTATGTTTGGAAAGATTAAGCCTGTGGGATTTGCTCAAAAAAATCACATCAGTTACTGCAAAGGTAAGACCAAATCACAGGCCTTTGGATTTCCAGTTTCACATTCTGGGAATAGACTGTTCTTTTGGCAAGTACACAGCACATCTGCATGTGACGTACATCAGGTGTTTGGACACACTACCTACTATGAAAAGTGTGAGTAAAAGAATCCAGGAAAGCAGGGCAAAGGGTAGGGCACAGAAAGAAAATAAAACCCATAGCTCTCACCCAACAGGAAAAAATGAAGAATAAAGCTGTATACTAAGCCTGACATCCTTTCAGCAAGTGAAAGCAAACAACAGCCAGAGAGAAAGCAGTGGCTGTACAGGCATTTTCAACTGTTTTTTTAAATGATTGCTATTTTTGGCTGGCATTTTCATTAACAAATTAACAGAAAATAAACCACAGAAAGGAAGCATGGAAAAAAAAGGCAAGCCAGATGCAAAAAAGGAATTGAAAAATGATCACTGGATTTGAAAACAGCCAATAGATGAAGCATTGAGCACGTCACGAGGAGACATGAGCTGGACAGGAAAGCCAGGCCCAGAGAGGATGCAGGATGAGGGAGCAGGAGGTGGATAAGGTACACACAGAAGACAGAACAGACACTTGTTATTCTTTAGAATGATGAATTTTCAAAGTCTGAAATGAAAAGATCTTCTAACATTATTTTTTGTATGTTATAGACCACCTCCAAAGCCGACAGAAGCCAACAGGCTTCAGTTCAGGCTGCATTAAATCACTACAATCCTTTAAAACGTTACATCTTGTTATCTCTATCATGAATGAAGCCCTTTACCAAACTAATACTCTCCCTAATTCAAGTTCCTGTGTTTCTTGCATGTTTTTTTACACTGTACATATCATAGTTTCCCAGACAAAAGGAAAAGGTGAAAATAATTTAAGGGCAGAAATAAATCTATAGACCAAGAGGAAATACTTCAGATTTTCATGAAGTCAGATTTACATGCAAGTCTAGCCATTATCCATCACTCCATGAACAGTCTCTATATTATGCCAGAGACAAAATCCAGCCTCCAGTGAGCCAAAGTTAAGGAAAAAAGCTGAAGACATTGCTGTACCATCATGTAAACTGCCTCATCCTCCATGTAAGCCTGCAATGTCTTTTTGGAGTTGTTAAACTTCAGAAGAGGCAATCCAAAGATGAGTTGACACACAAAAAGAAACTTTTGGGTAAATAATGATGGAAAAGATTTGGCCATTTTATTTAAAGAATAGATTAATTGGAATTAAAGATAGTGCAAGTATAAAAATAGTTTCAATGTTAATCACAGAAATACCACCACTCCCTCTAATCGTGAATGGTAGAGATGGGACAAACAAGAGTGTTTCATTCTCTGCGGTTATAAGAACAAGATAGTTATCTAATGAAACTGAAGTTAATGAATGTGAAATCACAGTAAGAGAGGGATCTCTGAGAGAAGAGTTATACAAGAGATTAAGTAAGACCAGAAAAAATTGAAACATTTACCTTTTAATTAGGCAGATTATAAAGGGAAGCCGTAAACCCTCTTATCACCAGGGTTTACGGAGAAGGGCAAGGGGATTACTCTAGAACAGCCCATTACTAGGACACTGAAATCTTTCTCTATCAGTGCCAGAATCCTGGAGGAGATGGAGAAGTAACGCAATCTGATTCTTTTGTACTATATGCCGGACTTCTGCACATCACTATCTGGTAATTGCAAGCAGCGACTCAATTGTTTCAGGTTTGAGCATGCTCATAGGAGAGTGTAAACATTTTAACCTGCCAAACCTGCTCCTAGTCTTCTAAATCAATCTGAAGGGCTTGGAAGCCTGTGATATCAAATTGCCATCCTCTTTCTACAACGTCTGTAAACATCTTGTCGATGGAAAATTAGAAAGAATAGTGATGTAAACCCATTGAAACAGGACCAATATTCCAGCAAAGCAGGGGCACCTGACAGCTTCCTAATGGAAAACTCCAGAGCTCATAGCAGTAACTGCTGTAACAATGGCAGTAGTGACAGTCACCTCTGAACCCCTACATCACTCTTCTCTTACCTCAGTCTCTCTCAGTCTGGCTTCTAGGGCAGATCGAGGTCCCTTGGTGTTGTCATTGATCCTCAGTCTCTCTTGGATGGCCTTCATCCAAGCTTCTGCATTCTCCACACTACTGTCAAATTCATCCTGTAGCTGCTGAGTCATTGCATTTGAAGAAGCTGAAAGGATAAGAAGCAGGGAAGTAGGTAGGTTTTGGTTAAGACCTAAACAGGAATGCATTCAAGGCAACCTAAAGGAACAAGGGAGAAAAGCTAATGATATTGTGGCTTTCATTTTTAATGATAATACCAAAAAAGCAGCAGTATTGTGATTCAGCCGAGCACAGAGAACAAGTTCACACTGCAGCCTTCCCAAATGAAAATATACCAGGAAACAAAAAGAAGGTGGGGAACTGTGGGAGGCTCCATTACAATAAACAGATTTAATTCAAAGCTTTCAAATGAGATTATTTTCATGTTTGTGTTGTGTTCCAGATTGGCTACACCAATCACAAACTCTTTCTGTCTCTTCCTAGCACCTAGTCAGTACAAAACTCTTCCTATGCCCTTTCAGGCTCATGTACCAAGCATTTGACATCACATCAGCACAGCACTTCAGCACATGCTTAACTTAGAGGTATACAAACCCTTTAAGGCGGGTGAGATAAGGATCAGATGCTTAGGCCCTCAGTGAATTTGTTCTGCTGAGACCATGAAGGGGTTATCTGAATGAATGTGTAGTGAGTCTGGGATACACAGACAACGGGAATTGGCCAGCAACTGTCAAGACAAACCACTCATAAGCCATCACATGGGAATATCAATACTAATGAATTTCTTCTTTTGCCACATCTTTTATTCCATATCAGGCTTCAAGCTTTTAATTCTCCCCTCCCTCTCTCGTGTTGCCCCTTCCCAATCAGTGGGCAGGTATGATAGTTAGTTGCTCTGCTTATGCGCTCTTGTGTTTTCTCTGTTGAAAGCATAAGCTCTGCTGCTCAGATGGCCTCCTTTGTGCCTCTACAATAGAGAAGAGCCATCCTACGCTCCCCCTTAGGCACTGCCCTACTAAACTTGACTAATAAGGATGAATCTAACAAAGCCCCCTGTAGGTCAGCTCCACTGAACTGAACAGAAAGATAGCCATCGACATTAAATGGGTTTGGATCACATCCTACAACTACTTCCAGCCAAACAGTCAGTGTCTCTTGTAAATTAAAATATTCTTCCTCCTTATTATTCATCACTGAAATATTTTTGTAGCACAAAGTTTGAGGCTTAATTACTGAACCCAACTTTGTTCCACACAATTCAGTTCCACAGCAGCCCCCTCAGTTTCCAAGAGATGATTCATGTGGAAGAAAGTGCTCGGTGTGAGAGGCCGAGCATGACTCTTGGCGAAGCTGGACCAGCGATGTTTTATAACCACTTTAACTCCTGGCAGCTTAGTCTTTACAAGGGAGGGCCATTCCTCTTCTGCCCTGGCAAAAAGCTTCCCACCATCCTGCCGATGTTCCTGTTCACGAGGTAAAGGGATTCCTGCAATATTAGATGTCCTCCCCTGTAGCTCCCAGTGCATTTTCTTCCACATTAGACCAGAGGAAACAAAATGTTAGCATTCACAACACTGATGGCTGACAACAGAAGCAGTCTAAGTTGTCGCTTCCCAGCCTTCAGCAGGCTCTATGCTCAACAGGCCCCAGAATAGAATGAGAGAAGAGCAGCTACTGCGTTACCCACCGGGATCACTGGAGCAGAGGACGGGTCAGACCTCCACGCGCAGACAAGCAGAGATGCATTTGCATGGGAGAGATTCCTCCCTAAGTGAGAGATGTCAGATGAGGCAGAATCCAAAGTTGTAAGTCTCAGAGCTAGAGGGCAGTTTTAAAACGTGTGACCTCACCTTGAAAAGATTAAAGAATAGAACAGGATGTACTGGATTTAGTGACGGTGATGTGGCACAGGGCAGATACTCCCTCTCAAATATAAAAAAATATGACAGCATATAGAATTAAAGCTAAAATCATTGACTTGTATGACAAGAGTCCTAAGGATGAAGCCAGCTAGTGCAGTAATGTTATTCTCAGTGGATTCCTAGACAGCTGTGTCCTTCTCCAACTATGACTGTTCCAGAACTGATATTTCTGAACTGTAATAATCCAGCCCTCAGAAAGGAGCACACATCTCTTCATAGCTGACTGATCAACTCACTTTCACATTAACATTTCCCATTATATCTAGCAACTGTAGAGGGACTGTCCCCTTAAACTTTCCTTGTTACATACATATATTTCTAGGCAAATAGTTTCTGAATGTGTGAGTGTAAGCTGTAGCGATTCTGGTTATGCTATTGTGAAACAAAAATTTATGGTACATTTGCTGGATTGACTCTTGATGAGGAGTGGCATTCCTAGGAGGAGTGACAACCTAGGAAAGGTTTCTATTCCTGGCGACAGCCATATCATATTTAAAACTGGCTTCAGAACTCCAGCCATGGAGTAGCCAATACAGAACATTATGTTATCCAAGTCCTATTTCTTATAAGAAGTAGAGGGTAATCAAACATAGTTAAGAAGCAGTGGAAAACCTACTGTAATCTAATACAAAGAAAACCCCACTCACACTCTGCCCTCATGCTGCTCTCCTCAAGGATTTTCTGTCCAAAATCCACAGATACTCAGACCCCCATCCCACACACAGGTGTTCCACGTAAGCAGCCAATGCAGGCAGCCACGAAAAATGTTATTTCAATATTAAGATCACCAGTTTGCAAAGAAAGAGAAACACTTTGCTACTCCAGCTGCCTGCGTAACATTGTTGACTGATTTTGACCATGTAATTCCTACACCTAGCACCATAAAGGTGATTAAATTTAGCACAGACTCTGACCCAATGCCCAGGCAGATTTCATGGTAGTTATGACCTGCAACATCTGATATGGATTTTGCTGTCTCTTGAGACCGACTGTGTGCTGTCCTCCCCCTTTCCTCCACGCCCAGCAGCCAGACCCTGGCTGAAGCATCCAGCTCCAGCATCACAGAGGCTTTTGTTCCAAAACCCACTCACCCTTTACACACATTAATGGCATGGGCTGATACTTGCAAGGAAAAAGTAAGTTTTCTGACTTACTGCCTTGCCTGGGAGAAAGAACAGCTGTAGAGCTGGGATAAATGATTACTGGATACGTGGTTAATGAATCAACAGTATTTATCCCATTTCTGCTGCGTCATCAGGACTAAATGATTGAGCAATACTACTGGGCATCAAATACAGGGCTCTTATCAGTACAAGAAACACAAAGGAGACACAGCAGCTGCTGGAACAGACCTGAGCTGTTCAGCTCTGCAAAGCCAGCATTCACAGAGCAACCTGCAACAGCCGCAGACCACTAGGGCCACCTGTACTGTGGTGTGACAGCCCTTGTCCCAGGCTGCAGGCTCAGTTGCTAGGACCCACTGTGCCAGGGAAGGCTTCCCCTTAATCACAGGTACGATCCTCTGAGCAGTTTATACAAATTTATTCTTACTGTAGTCATTTTCAAATGCATGTAGCTGTTCAAAATAGCTTTTCATTTTAATGTCACTTGAATCAGTGTACTAATTCACACTGTGGAGGGTGTATTTATACCTCAGAAAGCATTTAGAATCTCCATAAATATGTTACTAAATGAGGGTAATAACCACGCATAAGAAATTCTGGCATGGATAATGAGATGCTGAACAAACCCAAGTTTTATTTGTCCAAATGCAGTAACACAGTTACTTAGTAGAGGTAAGGAAGAAGCGTATTTTGGGGTGCTGAGCATAACTGATCCAAGACAGCTCCTGCAGCATGTCCAGAGGTTATAAAAGGCATGTTTCAAGAAGAGGACAATTTAAGACCCAGATTAGCTCCAGAATCCTTTAGCTGAACCTCTCCCACAACACTAGTCTTTCTACCTTCTCTGAATCACCCTCCAGGGCCCCCAGAACACCAGCTGGCAGTGTCTGGGTGGGCACTCATGTTTCAGTGCCCCAGGGGGCACAATGCCTAAGCCCTCAGCCAGTTGCTCTGCCAGATGTGCTGCAGGTGTGCAGTGAAAGCTGGGCTTGTACTGGGCTGCCTGTGGCTCAGTTACCATGCAGGGGGTATTTGCACCTTCAGAAGAGGGAAAAATGAACTGTGGCAACACACACCTGTCCCAAGTCAGCATCACTCCTCTCCCCCTCTCTCATCAGGGCACAAAACCATTTAGTGAGGAAGGAAGCCAGAGGACTGTAACCCACCACCTGTTCCCAAGCCCCCTGAGGAGAAGGGGCAGCTGGCAGGGCACTGGGGACACAACCACTGTCCCCCTAGCTTGCCTGTGGGCCACAGGCTGAATACCTCAACATGAATCAATGAGACCCAAAGCAACAGCAAGCTGGGTTTACCTTACAAAATCTGCCCAGCCCCTGAGCTGTGCCCTGTTTGTGTTGGACTGGGCTGAAGAGAAGAGACACGGAGGCAGCCTTCTATCAACTGTGGTCTTGGAGCCATCTCGCAGCAGATACATTAATTAGCTGTCTGCTCTGCTTTATAGCTCTTGGAGCCACTACATGGTAGTGACACTAGTGAAGGAAGAGATGCCTGGGTCTCCATGGCAGACCCTGACACAGTGAAAGACACAGGTCATCCTCCAGCTGGTCCACCCAGCACTCGCAGGGCCAAAGTTCTCTGAGGACTTCTTCCTTAAGTACAGCTACTTCAGCAATCTTTCTGGGGCATCTAACAACTCTTACTAGGGTATTGGAAGATTTACTTATTTAATGCACTACTGAGAGCTTTTACAGTTATTTTGTAAGTGCAGTATCTCTTTGTTAGGATTATCCTGTTATTTTGCAATGTTTCCTAACGTACTATTTTCTCTCTGCCAAGTCATGCTGCTTTCATTTAAAAAAAAACCCCAACTTCTTAAAACGTTTCTCACAACCACTCCCATTTTACACATTCTTTTAAACCCTACATTTATAGAACACAGGCTTTGAAATGGTTTCAATATGTCTTGGGTTCATATATCCACGTACTACTTGCCTAGTTTCCAATACCCAGTTCTTACAAAAATAAAAGTACAAAAATGCTCCAGGAAATTCAAATCACTCACCATTAGGGAGACTGTTTTCCCATTACTTAAATACTTCAAACTTTTCATAATCCTTTCCATTTGGTTCTGGGATTGAATGTGAAAAAAAAAAAGCTTTAAAAAAAAGGCCACTGGACTGTGTCAAATTTTATACAAATGAATGAGTGTGGAAGCAATTGTGGTTCTGGAAATTGTATCTGGGATAATTTAATAACTTTCCAGCTTTCCCGGATCCTGCGAAGAGAGCTCTGAGAAGGAGCAGTGCTAGCAGCTCTGACCTGTCTGCTTCAGGCTGGAGCAGAGGGTCAGTTGTCTCAGATCAGAGAGGAGAAGCACTGAGCATTGTCTTTCCAAAGCTGAGTATTCTTGGTCTGCTCCAGGAGATATTTTGAATCACGTTATTAGTAGCTGATGCCTTACCAGTCAAGGGACTGAAAGCCTCCGGGGGAGCAGCACCCACGAAGAGCTGAGTTAAACTGCTTGAGTAGGTGCAGAAACCCTCAAGGTTTCAAATAAATGGTGTAGTTATTGGCAGCATAATCCTTTAGAGGCTCAAAACATTAATCCTATCACCTTGGCCATCTTCCAACAGCCTCTTCCTGTGTTATTTGCAGTGAATGTTTATGACAGTCAGCGATTGTTTGCCCTAATTAACGAGCTAGAGAATAAATAGTTTTTTGGAATAAACACATCCATATCCTAGTCATAAGCATCCCCTTCAACCAAGGAATGCTAACATCATGAGTACATACAGCACTCATGCATACCAGAACTATTTTCTTTTCCTTATAAAACATTAGCCATAGACTTTCTATGGGTTGCAAGATATTCTGCCACATGATCACATCTGACAATTTTCTATCTATTTGATACAAAACCCCAAAACCAGAGACATGTTCTGCACTGGCTAACTCTCAAAAGTGCCTTGTTTTTTTCAACCATTTGTCTAAAGATTAATTTCAGGCTTTGGTGAAAGTCAATGCAAATAGGCTATCTTTCTGCTTTTTAAGACTGCTGTGGAAAATATGTAATTCCCAGGTCTAAAAAGTCATTTCCTAAAAAAGGGATTGCAATTTTAAAATAGTTCTATATCTGAATGCAACCATTCTGTGCAAGTAAGGCAGAGTTGGCTCCTGGAGGTATCTTCCCTTTTAGTATCAGGAATGACAATCAGCAGATCTGATCACAGCGTTTTTATTTCAATCTCAAGTCATTTGGAAGTAAAAAGTATAGGTAAGGACTCTCAGTTACAAATCTCTCCCTAGTCCATGCACTTCACACACACACTTCTGCATTTCCAGGTCATTCTAGGAAACAGGCTGGTCTACCATGGTTCAATTAGGTAAGTAAAATGCAGGGTTTAGTACTGGTCTGGTTTAGATTTTGATCTTATATTCCCACATTACTGAAGTATTAAACAATCTTTAGAGCATTTATTCGCTCAGCCCCCCTCAGGAGTAAGGCTGTCTCTATCCCCTTTATAGACAACACCTCAGGTTCAAAGGCACTTTGATTCTTGCCTCTAGGCAATAAGGAAATACTTGAAAAGACAAGAACAAATTTGATAATTCAGTTAATAAACACTGCAGAGAGAGATTTTCAATCTTTTCTAATATGTACCCTTTCAAGTGTCTCTACCGAGATGCATATCTCTATTTAGTGACTTTAAACTTAATGGCAAGAGGCTTCATTTTACCACTACCATTCCCAGACCCTTTAGTCTGGGAAACAACAGGTTACACACCTCCGCTCTACAACTTCAGCAGAGATTCTTCAGATGCAGGGAATCTGCTTCAGAAATTGCCCCTGAAAGGTACCTGCAGGCTTACCAGCAATCTATATCTTGTGATCTTGACCCCAGCTGCTGAGGCAGGCTAGGTTTCAGCTTTGCTCAGCTCCCTAAGAGTTCTACCATCAGTCAGCCAACGAAAAAGCACTGCAAGCCAACAGCATTAGCCTCTCTGTCTCTGGAGGCTAAAATTTATGTATTTAATTATCTTCCACTTGTTCTCCGCAGACTGTATGATCCCTCAGTACTGGGTGCCAGTCACATCACTGATATACTGACTAATAAAGCTCTGTGGTATCTGCTTCTTGGCTAGAGACTGGTGAACAATTCATAGTGAATAATGTATCTGATAAATCGTTCCTCTTTTGCTGGTCATATATTGTGTACAGACAACCTAATTTTCTCAGAGGTGTGGTTATTCCTAACTGCTTGCCAAATATATTCTGCAAATTAGTTTTGCTCTGTAGACTGTTCCTAAGCAATTCTTCCTTGTGATTCTTAATACTCCAGCTGCGCTGCATAATTTTTGTTTGGCATCACAGCTCTAGTAAGAAATTGTCTGTCTCCCCTGGCTGGGTGGCAGCAGCTCTTCTCATTTCTGTGCCGTTTGTCACACGGTAACTCCTGAGGGCCATTTTCTTAATCAGGACCACAAGGTGTTAAGCTGCATACAAAGAGTGAGCTTTCACAGCACCGTGCGGTGAGCAGAAATGCCCTGCAGTTAAAAGGATAATACCTCTGTCATGAAGAGATTACAGATGACGTGTCTGTCAGAAGAGGTTCAGCAATGAAAGCAAGACGTTGGTGTGCTTAGGGACACGCCGTGGTGGACGGAAGAAAGGGCCGTTAGAGACTGCAGCTGCATTTTCAGTGCTCTGTGCAAGCTGTGGTGGTTCCACCACCCATGTCCTCCACCCACCCACTGAAGCCAGAGATACTCAGAAAGAGATCCTCACACCCTGCTAGAGCATGTGGCTTCTGCATGGGGCCTGCAACCACACCAGGACTCAGGAGTGTGTCTCACACCAGGAGAGAGGATTCATTGCACTGAAGCTCCGGCTGTTGGTGGGACACCTTGAGCTCTGCAATTCCCTGGGGAGTCAGTGTGAGAGAGCACTTCTAGGTGAGGATCCATGCCAGAGCTGGGGCAACTTGCCTTCTGTAGGAAACCCATGTCCTGAAGAGGTCCACAATCGTAATGTGGGTGCTCAAGGCTACAGGATGTCAGTCTCTCTCCAAGTCTTCATCCTTTCCTCTTTCACATCCATCATCGTTTCCTCATTTGGGTCAAGGGGGTTTTGCAAGTACAATTTTGCTTTCTCTTACAAAACCAGTGTTAAATCTTACTTGACCATCAGTCAAATGCCTCTGCCTCTGACTGAGCAATTGTGTGTAATCTGGGAGCACTAAGCACACAGCTTTTAAACTAATAAACCTTGTAAGTCAAGTATTTACTAGAAATATTTGTTAGAAATGTCACTTGCAAGTACTTAACAAGTATACTCTAAGGGCACAGTATCTTTTGTCCCCTTTAGAAAAACAGTTGAAGGACTATTTCCCCAAAACATTAAGATTTATCAGATATATATTTCAAAACATTATCACCAGGATGAAGCTAATGAGATATTTAGATGGAAAAAGTGAGACTCATTGGAATTGGAAACACAAGTAGATAGCAAGTAGGATGATACTAATTTTAAACACTGAAGTTGTTAATTAAAATAAATGAGTGATTTTCATGGCATAAAAGCATACCATTATGGAAAAAATAGCAGATTTTAATTTGTATGGAACAGGAATATCTGTTTATATAAAGAAAGAGAAAAATGATCACTGTAAGAACTAAACACTTGGAATGTTGTCAAAAACATACAGCACAATAAGTAAAGCTAGACCTAGACAGCCAGCACTCTGGACATAATTTAAAGTAATATTTGCATTAAGCTGTTAATGCCAGGTTTTATATTGGAAAAAGGCACTGGTCTGTGTTCAGACAAGCCCATGGGTGAACCAGGCCTGCCTGTGTCCCAAACAAAACCACTATTGGAACTGCCAGGAACCTCATCCCCCAAGCTCAGAAACAAAGTAAACCACTGCAAAACGGTGGATATAAATTAAGTGGCTGAGAACATTTCTGGAATTGGCTAAACCAGGCTGCTTTCTCGTGACTCATTTTTGCCTGAACTATTGCAGTTTCCGTGTCTTCGTCACCCTCCCACTGTGCATGCTGGCCAGGCACTGCGGGTTGGAGAGCAAGATTGCATCTCTGCCTCCAGCTGCAGAGCCCCCTCCCAGCACTGCTGGGGCCAGCCCGCTCTCGGTTCTGCAGAGACCAGCATCGCCACAACTCCGATAGCCCAGGATTTCACAACACGGGTGAAGGAAGCCTTCCAGATGAAGCAGCACTGCCTTTTTAGCAGTCTTTTTAGCCTGCCTGAGGACTGAAGTCCCATAGTTTATAAACCTAAAGGGGATTTGAACCTCCTCCTATTGAGATGAATCAAAACTAAAACCAAGAGTAAAGTGGCAGCAGGAGCCAGCAGTAAGCCGTGTTTGTCAGTGAGGAGGACCAGAGAGTTATTTAAAGCTGTGATCACAGATAATTACGGTGCTGAGCAGAAAGGGTAAAGCCAATGCTTATTCTTCTCACTCTTACATCATCCACTTTTAATTACCTTTTAGAAATGGAATACTATAAGGAACCAAAGCTCTTTTTTTCCTGCAAAGATCTGAAAAGAACAGACAGCTCAGCTTCATTTAGACCCCAGCGGGACCTCAGGACCTACTTCTTCTCAGCAGCTTCGAAAATCCCACCCTAAATATCATGGGAGATATCTCTGCAGTTGCCGGCTGCCAGAGAGCCTCAGGAGTTTGTATCGGCTGAGGATTCACACACATATGCTGGCATATTTGACAAACATTTCCTGACAGATGTGTCACAGCACCAACGATTTTCAAACACTTGAAAGAAGAAGAAGGTGTAAAGATATAGATTCTTATAACCCAAGTAATATATAATTATTCTGCAAGGAGTAATATACATCATGGCACAAACTTAACTTTGATCTAAAAGAAATAATAATCTTTCCTCAGTAGTCTCCAAAACCATCTTTTAAAGCTACCACAAGCACTTGTTACATTTTAAAGGCATTTCATGTCACTGGAATTTTCTCCTGCTATTTCCCCTTTGAATTCATAGCTCAGGTCCCAGCAGGTACTTTGATAAAGATTGATTCAGGAAACAGGAGCAGCAAGTTACCATATTTCTGGAGGAAAATGTATCTGACTCTGTGATAGGGGACCACTGCTAAACCGCAACACAACAGAGCCTCCAATGGCCATGTTGGGCTCAACGAGTGAAACACAATCGTAGAATCAGAGAATGATTTGGGTTGGAAGGGACCTTTGAAGGCCATCTAATCCAACCCTCCTGCAGTGAGTGGGGACATCTTCAACTAGATCAGGTTGCTCAGAGCCCCATCCAATCTGATGTTGAATGTTTCCAGGGAAGGGGCATCTACCACCTCTCTGGGCAACCTGTGCCAGTGTTTTGCCACCCTCATTGTAAAAAATTTCTTCCTTATATCTAGGCTAAATCTACCCTCTTTTAGTTTAAAACCACTATCCCTTGTCCTACCACTACATGCTCTGTTAAAAAGTTTTTTCCCATCTTTCTTATAAGCCCCTTTTAAGTATTGAAAGGCTGCTATAAGGTTTCCCTGGAGCCTTCTCTTCTCCAGACTGAACCACCCCAACTCTCTCAGCCTTTCCTCACAGAAGAGCTGCTCCAGCCCTCTGATTGTTTTTGTGGCCCTTCTCAGGACTTTCTCCAATAGGCCCATGTCTTTCTTGTGCTGAGGATGCCAGAGCTGGACACAGTACTCCAGGTGGGGTCTCACCAGAGCAGAGTAGATGGGCAGAGTCACCTCCCTTGACCTGCAGGCCACACTTCTGTTGATGCAGCCCAGGATACAGTTGGCCTTCTGGGCTGTGGGCGCACATTGCCAGCTCATGTCCAGCTTTTCATCCATCAGTACCTCCAAGTCCTTCTTGGCAGGGCTGCTCTCAATCCCTTCATCCCCCAGCCTGTACTGATACCAGGGCTTGCCCCAGCCCAGGTGCAGGACCTTGCACTTGGCCTTGTTGAACCTCATGAGGTTCCCCTGGCCCCACTTCTCAAGCTTGTCCAGGCCCCTCTGGATTGCATCCCTTCCCTCAGGCATGTCAGCTGCACCACTCAGCTCGGTGTCATTGGCAAACTTGATGAAGGTTCACTCAATCTCACTGTCTGTGCCACTGATGAAGATATTAAATAGTACTGGTCCCAACATGAATCCCTGAGGGACATGACTTCTCACTGATCTCCATCTGGACATTGAGCCGTTGACCACTACCCTCTAGATGCGATCATCCAACCAATTCCTTATCCACCAAACAGTCCACCCATCATATCTGCATCTCTCCAATTTAAAGAGAAGAATGTTGTGGGGGACCATGTAAAAGGCCTTTCAGAAGTACAAACAGACAACATTTGTTTGCACCAGCAACAATGCTTGTACAAACTATACTCTGTACTTAAAATAATAATATTGAAATTCTTTAATGTCTTTTTACTTATTGCATACACCCGCGTCATGTTTCAACAGTCATATATGGGACCTTAAACCCACACTATTTAACCAACTTCAGGGGCAGGATCTCAGCAGACCCAATTTGGTGAATGTTTTGGGGCTGTAAAAGCCGATACCGTGTCTTGAGAGACAGCAATACTCCCAACAGACATTCTCTCTATTAACTTCACTGGCTGTCGCTTATCTCCTGCTCTTGTGGTGAGCACCATGGTAGGGATATTTTCACTTCTATTTTTCTGCTTTACATAAAGGAGTTCTCCATCCTGGCCTGGTGCTCACAAGACAGTTTATCGGGTGTTATTTCAGAGCCCTTGCCCTCAGATCCTCCCACCCTCTCCACCAGCACCCTGCAGCAGTGGCACCAAGCAGGAGGCGAGGTGTGGGCTTCCTCAGAGACAAGTGTATGGATGGGCTGGTCTTTGCTCGTGTCACCAGCCAGGTGCTGCCGACCCTCGGTCATTGCCCTCCCCCAGCAGGCCATTAATTTTGGTCTCCCTTTCATTATAATTCAAATCCTTGACATTTCAAGGAACTTAATATCTTAGACACTTCTATCCCTCAGACAAATTTAACGGAAAGTGGAAAATGAGTTCAGAAGTTATCAGGAGCCGAACGATACAGACATGCTACGTGGTCACGACCATATCACTTCCTTATCAAATAAAAGTAACAAATCTTGCAAAAACCTTACCAAAATCCTGGGAATTCTGGAAAAAAGGGCAGGTAAAAGTCTGTGGCAATTTCATCAAAGTTCCCTGATGGGTTTCCAGCACAGCAAGTGCAACACAGCGTGGCCTCTGCCGGGCATTAAGACAGCGGTTTGGCACGGCTGGCAGCACGAGCCAGAATGGCGCGAAGAGAAACTGCCGGCTTCCTCCTTACTCAGAGGCAGCACAGGATTTCCTCTCTGCCTCCTACTGCGTGGTAGAAGTGAAAGAGAGGATGTCAATCTAAAGACATATCAGCCCAGAAAAGAGGAAAAAAAAAAGAAAGAAAGAAAAGAAACCCAGTACGACATGCAGCCACTGTTTGAACAGTAGGTAAGATTTAAATAGCAATAATCCCCAGAAACTATCTAGTTCAGGTCATCAACTAACAAGCTGGTTAATTCCTGTAAGGATTAATGCTTTAAATTATTATCCTTGACACGTTTGCTGAATAGGAATTAGTCCAGAATATGCATCATGAAAACCAGCAAGAAATAAAAGTGCAGACAGGTACATGTCAGAGCTGAGATTTCTAGAAATCATTAGCTCAACCTCTAACATAATTACAGTTTTCCATTCTCCCCACTTCATCTTCTACTTCTTTTTTACTCTCAGCTCTCTAGCAGGAGATTCCCTTCACAGACTGACACACTAATCTAGATTCTGCTCTCAGTTACAACTGTGCAATGCGAAAAAGAAGTTAGTCAGTATTTTCAGGCAGTACCACTACTGCACAATTTGGCTGAAAGGAATACACTTCGGAGGCGTTAGCTGTCTCTCGTGATGGAGCACATGATGCATTCTCCATTCCTCATTCCTCAAAACTATTGGAAAATATAAAGCAGCATTTTCCGTCAATTAATTATGATCCCACTGGGTAAGTCTGCTGCTAGACATTCAGTGGTTTACCCACCCACTGCTATTTGCATCATCCTAATGGTGTAAATCTACTTAATACACTCCAGGACCAAACCAGATCCCACTTACACTCAAGCTACTGTAAATTCAAAGCAAGCCCATATGGCCAACAACCTCTCTAGTTTTGCTGTTGCTGTGTATCATAATTTGTACTACACTGAACAGCATTTCTAGGATTACAATAAAAGTAAGGAGGAAAGATGGAAAAATTCATGGAAAAAAAAAAAACGTGGAGAAAAAAGTTGGTTCAAATTCTGCTTACAAATTAGAAGTTACAAACAGGGATAAAACTATGAAGCTCTCCACTCATTTCAGATTCAGGCAGCAAAAGGGAACACCATGGGGAAAAACTGAAGAGGAGAACAAAGATGGGATGAAAATCTAGGTGGAAGAACAGCAATGGAATAGAAACTTTCGATCAAACTAACTCTGTGAAGTTGCTGATACAGAGGATTAACTGACAACCAGTAGTCTGAGCTGGGCTGTGACTCCCACGTGCAATGGTGACCCCAATGCAGCCAACAGAACACAGAACTTTGCTACCAAGGGTGAAAAACACCAAGAGACAGAAGAGGAGGAACATCTTAGGAGTTGGGAACGCTGTCAGTACCTCTAGAGAGGGAACTGATATGCCAGCTATTCTGTTAGCCTTTTGCTAACATTAGTAATCCTTAGAAACGATAAGAACAAATCAAAACACATCAGCCTGCAGACTAAAATATACGATGCCTGGCAGAATGCAATCTGGAGAGTGGTCCATTTATCTGAAAGTCAAATCAGGGTTGTTTTAGTATTGTGCTGCTCTTTGAATGATGGAGTTTAAAACACCTATAAATGAACCCCTTCACATGTTTTTCCCCTGTTCTCTCTCCTGTGGCAAATCCCACAGTCCTGTTAAAAAAAAAAAAAAAGACTGAAACCACTAGTACTGAGGAAGCAGTGCATGTATGGCTAACATCAGCTATACACAGCACCTTCTAAAACACAGTAAGACACTGTCTCTTTGGATGACTAACCTAGAAAGCAAAGGAGCCCAGCAGCTACCCTGGTGAGTACAGCCAGTCACAACCTGAAGGCAGCAATGAAAGGATCAAACTAACAGTCAGAAATGCAGCACTCCTTATAAAGCTTTCAGTTAGTATCACAGCTATTTTAAATGTATAAATCCTAGATTACCACTTGATATAATTCCCTTTAGACCAAATTTGGTTTTACATATTTCCATATTTTAAAAGGAAACTGCAGTTTCAGCAAAACATTCCAAATGTTCCCATAACATCTGACCTGCCATTCCCTCCTTTCCCATACGAAGAACACTATTTTCACTTTCAGCAAGGGATGGAACAGTGTTTTTCCCACTCTTCAGGCCAACCACATTTTTGTCGTGGCAGTGGAAAGCATTTGGATAGCCCCTTCTTTATCCTGATATCTCTATGTTCAAATATGGATTCAATTACATCTGTAAGAAAACCAGTTGGATGATTTTAGATTACCCAACAGTCGGTAGGCACTGCAAAGGAAACACATTTCTGCAAACCCAGTGCAGCCCCTGGAGTTAAATGACTGCACTGCCCCACCAATTAACCTATTGTACTTAAGTGATACTCTGGACAGACTGGCCTCATTGCCTACTAATCATCTGCATCTTTAAACAACCAGTGATGTATCAGATCATGAACCCTTTAAGAGGCAGAAGTTGTTACCCCAGAAGGGTTACAAGGGTTATTAATTATAGAGCATTGTCTGAGCTCTGACAAAGAGCTATGAAACCCCTCAGGTAGGAAACAGAGCAGCAGTATAAAAATTTTTCTTCCAAGAAGACCACTAAGACAGTGTTACATATTCTTACTGCTCTGCAGAGACTCAACTCCTAGTTGTGAACCAGCACTCCACCGTCCTGCAGGTAGCACGTGTAGAGCAGCGCTGGAATCCCCAAGTCACCGAGGTTACTGCTGGAGCAGAGAAGAGGCAGTATATAGATACAGACCAAGGGGACACACGTAGGACCAACGAGGCAGTATTAGTCATCATGAAAAGCCACAGGCAGAGCAGCAGCTGCCTAACCACGGTCAAATTTTCAAAGACATTGCAGCAAAAGAGTTTTAAGGAGGAATCAGAGATGGTCATGACATGGATTATATGTGAGGACAAGACTGGGAGAAAAAGCATTGGAGTGCTTAGGTGAAAGTCTGCCAAGCATTAGCAGAGGTTGGCATCATAGGCTGGCCAGAGGTGGAAGCTGCTTTCTCTGTAACAAATGAAATGCAGCTTGGGGATGTATGGGAATCAAAATTTTCATATTCTGGGAAAGATCATATTTCTAGCTAGATTCAATTCTGAATTAGAATAATGTCAGTGTAAAGTGACTGTCCATGCAATTATTACTCCCCAAAGAATCTGGTTTGGAATTGCTGTGAAAGGACTTTTCAGAAAAGGAACACCCACACCAAGCATTCAGATTGTCCTAAGTACTGGGCTTGGAGGTACTGGTGGGGGTGGCACACAGGCATCAAGTTCTTGGACTCTCTTTCTGGTATAATTTCACTCTGTGTAAATAATGAATCATTATACAGAACCTAACAATTAGGCACAGCTTAATGATTCAGGTGTCCCACCTGCAAGCTAAGCATCTGAAAGATCAGGCTGAAGCAGTCATTATGCTCTATGCCATTCAACAAGAAGGTATTTTGACTTTACCAGTTAGCATTAAAAAGCAAACAGAAAAACCCCAACCCACACACAAAACCAAACCCTGAAAAATGTCAGATCTGATTTAAGCAAGACTAAAAGAACCAAGATGTGTGTTAGTTGCTGGTATAGTTGCTTAACTGAAAAAAAACCATCTATTTACAAATCCCCAAACTAAGGTGTAACCTGCTAGTAGCATTAACCTAAAAACACTTCACAAATACCAGAGTGACAGATGACATGGGAAGGGCACACTGTAGAAAACAATTACACGTGGAGCACTGAAGCAGCCTGTTATCATCCAGCTAAACTCCTTGGCACTACCCACAACTATTCAACAGAGCAGGGCTATTAAAACTAAACAAAACAAAAGGCTGTGACATTCAAAGTACTGGGATTAAATGTGTTCATGTAATTACTTGCAAAAATGTTTTTTATAAACACCTTCTTCAGCTATTTCATCAGACAGCAAATGCTGCTTAGCTCTGCAGCCCAGAGTGACACTACCACCATTACTTATTCTCACAGTGCACAATAGCGGGACAAGCAAACAGCTGAGGGGAGAAATAAAGCAATGCTGAAGGCAAGAATATCTCTAGGGTTGCTGGTAGGCCTGTCCCAAGCATGCCCTGGGTAACTGCCACCAGGCAGTTATGGTGTACAAGCATCATGACAAGGGATGCCCAAGGGACTGTCTGCAGAAAGGGTATTTGGCAGACAGACAGATGTTCCTAGTCATCTACAGCACTGGAGAAAGTACATGGTGTTGTGGGCAAAACAGGGATGTGGGCAGTGAGGTCTAGGCTAATGGGTGGTGATGAAAGCTAGCCATACTGTGGACAGCTGGAGGTGGCACAGCTAGGATTGCCTCGTGAGTCCCAGGGTGCAGGCAGCTGCCAGGCAATGCCAGGGTCACGCTCCTGCGCCCCTGCCTCCTTGCAGTAACTTCCTTTCACTGCTCTACCATCATTCTCTTTCTTCCTTCTTCTTTGTCTCCCTAATTAATAATTTATTGATTCTACCATTATCCATGAGCTTCATTCAGGGCAGGGAACAATCATTTTGGCGATCTCCATAACCAGGGCCGTTTTTCTGACAAGGACCTTTAGTTCTGGAGCAAGAGCTCGGTGCCAGTGGTACTGCCTTTCAATTGAAGTGCTTGAGAGGAGAAGCAGTCATACCTGGAGTTGGATTTGAGAAAATCTGGGTTAAGAAATTAATTCTGCACTGAAAGCATCCTAAAAAAATTAAGCAGTAACTAGGGAACAAGGATGCAGGGACAGGGGGAAAAGTTCGACAAGGCAGTAATTGAAGCTTGTATATTAATTAAAAATCAAACCCAAAACAGAGAAGCTTGAAATTTTTTCCTTTTTTTTAGATTGAAGACATTCTCTGTAGATTGGTATCTCACACCAGCAGCATGCACCCACTGACAGAACAACTAATGGAGGTGGCAGGTCTATAATCTGAGAACACAAGAGAAAATCCCAGGCTCTGGTAAAGCCATGGGCAACATTGTCACAGGGCCAAGATGTTTACCCTGACTCCTGTGGACTTAAAAGACAAGTTAAGAAGAAAATTTTTCCTTGTATGCAGTCTTTATCTGGCGATCTAAATTAACTCAAGTGCTCCTCTGGTGTTTCCTGAGCTAGCGTTATTAGCTACACACTTCACACATAGCCTGTGCTTAACCTGCTGCAGCTGCCGGCCATTCTGCTGACTTACCTAAGAAATATCACCTACACCTGCCAACCGCTGTCACCCGCCAGTCACACAACCACGTTCCCACAGAGATGCAAGAGCGCTCATGCAAAGAGACTTTTGCATTAAGAAAAATCAGTCATCTAAGGGAAAGGAAACGCACAGCCTGGGGAAGGACTGGCAGCTCCAAAGACTGGTTTCTTTTAGTTGCTCGAAGAATCTTTAAGGCAGGGGCATATTTCCTCACATGACCCTGCCTTTCCATCTAACTGGCTTGAAAAAGCAGCGGGTACATCAGTGCCTGTACACTTTCCACCTTCAGCTTCCCTGAACCTTTTCAGGCTGTACCAACAACGGAGTACAAAGCCTGGATAAACACCAGCTGTTACATCTCTTAAACTACTCCTCAGTCAGAGGCAACACCTGGTTTTCTACTAGGATTGCCATATATATGTCATATAATGGCAGCAAAACAAAAGACAAGCATGCAATGCTTTAAACCACATATCACTTCTATGTAAGGTGGAGAGAAAACACAGCCAAAAGTAACCCCTACACATTTTTTCACAGCTTAATTTTTTTGTTGCTGTTGTGTCACTCCAGATGAGTGAACAGGTGAGTCAGTATGTGAGATAATCTTGTAGGGTAAAAGCTCCAAACTTGTTGGTTTTTAAATAAACCCAAGTATCCAGATCCACTATGAGTAGTTTACACTGTCTCACCCATGACACCTTCCACCCTAGTATCTACAACACAGTTGCCACACATCAAGCGTACCCTATGAGATGAGATGTTAGTGTCCCTGTTTCACACACGGAGACATTGATGTTCTCAGCATCATCTATCTTTCAAATGTAACCTCCAACAGAGTGCCAGACTCAACAACACATGAAGCACCCAACATCACTGGTCCCATTTTAACGCTCAGATTGTACATGCTCCTTCAATGTCATAGAGCAAACCTGTGGCAGAGAACGCAGTTCTTCTGAATCAGTCCAGTGCGTGAAGAGAAGGATGGCTATGTGCTCAGTAATGCCCACTCAACTTGTATGTTGCTTGGGTGTCATGGATTAAGGCTGTAACGATTATGCTGTTTATTCAGCAGAACTATGCAAACAGTTTCAGGAGAATTCATGAGAACTCTGGTTGTATATGCCAGACTGGATCAAAACAATACTTATGGGTACACTTGTTCTGGAAAAATCAACTATTTTCAAGGAGCCTTGAAGAACATCTCTCACTCCATCAAAGATTATTCTGTTATTTAGTCCCACAAGGCATGACACTGGAAGAGGTTACAAGGTGTTGTTACCCTCCAACAGGGGGAGGAACGTGCCTGGGAGAAGAAGGCTGCAAACTGGGCTACTGGTCAGACTTCTGTCACTGTTCCTGACTCTGCCAATGAATTTCCTGCATCACCTGAGCAAACACCACAGTATCACTTTGCTCAGCTATTCCAGATACAGTAATAACAACCTGCCTCCAAGGAAACCAAAGTTTTTTGTGGGTCTGACTGCTCTTCTACTGAAGCAAACAGGGGGTTTTATTATCTCACTGTATTTCTTTTTTAATTATCCCACTGTATTTAGCATTCGTGCAGCCTCACCTTGAGTACTGCGTGCAGGTCTGGGCCTCACGATTTAAGAAGAATGTTAAGGTACTCAAATGTGTCCAGAGGAGGACAACAGAACTGGTGGAAGGGCTGGAAGTCGTGTGCTGTGAAGAGCAGCTGAGGACTCTGGGTTTGTCTAGTTTGGAGAAAAGGAGGCAGAGGGGTGACCCCATGGCTCTCTGCAGCTTCCTGAGGAGCAGAACCAGAGAGGGAGATTCTGATCTCTTCTCCCTGGTATCCAGTAATAGGATGTGTAGGAATGCACCAGGAGAGGTTTAGACTGGACATAGGGAAGCATTTCTTTATCGAGAGGGTGGTCAAACACTGGAACAGGCTTCCTGGAGAGGTGGTTGATGCCCCAAGCCTGTCAGTGTTTAAGAGGCATTTGGGCAGTGCCCTTAATAACATGCATTAACTTTTGTCTCAGCCCTGAAGTGGTCAGGCAGGTGGACTAAGATGATCATTGCAGGTCCCTTCCAACTGAAATATTCTGTTTTATTATTATCATAATCAACTGCAAGGAGAGTAGCATGTAGCCTTACGTAAAGTCTTTCTAGGATTCCCTGGTGACAGGCATTATATCTACTAAGTATAACAATAAGTCCCCCAGCACCAGCTATCCCATGTGGGCCTCTCATTCATCTTGTGCTCCCAAGCATTACCGCCACATTTCTGAAAAGGCTTTCTGCATAGCCCAGCACAGCTATAACAGTTATTTCACCTTTTAATACCACTAAACAAACACTAATCAAGAACAAAACAAGCAGGCCACAGTTTGGTATCTGAATTCCAAGCAAATTACAGTCTCATGGTTCTTGCTATCTCCTTCAATTTCTTCTACTATGTTATTTCACGGACCTGCTTTGTGAGATCCCAAAGCCACTTAATCCTCAACCTATTACAGTAAAAGCAGAAATTCCCTTGAAATCCTTTGATACAAATAACTTCATGTCAAGCTCATGTCTTCTGTTTACATGCAACATAGAAAGGATGCTCATACAAACAGAGATATGAAAAGTCAGTTCTGCTAAAGGGAAACAAATGAGTCCACATCATCTTTAAAATCAATGCATTTTTTCTTGGAATACAGTTAAGCTGTGGGCACAGAGACATCAAAGATTGTTTATTAACCTGACACACGGTGTCAATGAGAATGCCCTTCCCTGTCAGATCTACCATCGTTATCTCAGCATTGAGGTGGGGCCACTTCAGATAGCTGAAGTTAAATACCCCAGGGCTTACAACTCTGTGAGTCATTTTTTTACAATACAGGCAGTACCATCCTGTGATTCAATTTATTAGCAATACAGGGACATACCATGATAAGCAACAGTTTGTGCTATTTGAGGCTACAGACAGTATGTTTACTGCTTGCCCTGCCTTCACACAGTCACAAGTCAGGATGCTGCAGAGTCAATTCTCGTGGAGGGCAAAGACTGACTTGAAGCTCCAGCTCTGGAGAAGAGAGTGTAAGGAGAGATCCTTTTAAAGGATCTCCACTTTCATTTAAAAAGACTATTTCTTTAAAACTCTGACTGTTATGCACTAAACGGTCAAACACTAGAGAAAAACAAGAACAGTAAATTTTCAAACAAAAGAATAAAATTGTATTTAAGTTGATGCTGATAATACTGCAGAAGAACTGTTGTAAGAAAGTTCTACCTTCCTAAATGCATATGCCCATATCAGCTACGGGCAATAGAATTACATTTCAGACCAAAGCTTTAGCAAAATTCCAGGAGATGTACTTTGAGGCCTATCACTAAACATTATCAGGCTGAGTTTTAAAGTTTAAACACAGAGTTTTAAACACTTTTCAGTTTTCCTTGTGTCATTTCAGAGCACTTTTATTTAATCAGTATTAACTGAAGGCACACATCCTACCATTCTGTTTTTAGCAGAGCAGACCCCACATGATCAAAAAAGACCCTGAACACCTGCTTTGCATTTTTTAATTTTGCAGAATTGCATTCAAATGAAGCCTGAGAAAGCTGAGGCATTACTGACTATCAGTAAGTGCTACCTTAAGAGATATTCTTCTTGAAGAATAAAAGCATTCCACTGCCTACACTCCAAAGACAGCAGGGGAGTTTTTAGCCAGACTCAAAGAGGTATGTAGGAACCTGGTATTTATTCCTGTTGATCTCAGGTGCCCAAATAACTTTGTCTTCATATAATTGTGCAAAGTAAAAAACTCCCTTACCAGTTATACCCTCTGCTAACATCCCTGGAGCTGAAGATTTTTTCCTGTTACCACGTGGCTTTTTCCTTCCACGTGCCTGAATTGCCAGGATTCACACTTAGTCCACAAACCTAAAGTGGACACATACAGTGCAGTTGTAAAGGGACCCTTGCAAAGGACAACATTGCATCTGCATGTATGGTAGAGCAAGTTAGTCAGGACAGGTCATAGCTGTGCCACGAAACCCCATAGACAGTTGACAAGGACTAACAGTTAAAAAAACCCAAACCAAACAAAAAATCCAGTATCTTGTCATTGCTCCAAGTGATCTAAGATCTGCCCTTCCAGCCGCATTAAGGAATACATTATTCTAAGTCAGGCTGAGTGATCGTCACTTTTGCTTGGTTCCAAGGGAATTATGCTTATATGATGCCATTCAATAAAGCTTGAAAATATTGGCCAATTTTGTCAAAATAAAATAGATCTAAAGACACTAGCTGAGATCACAGCCCTTCAGTACTTGATGTACTTGTGCAAACGTGTGCCTGGCAGAACAAAGATGGGAGCTGTGCTCTGGAGAAACAGAGAGATAAAAACAAAGCGCTTTGTGACCAAAACAACTCAGGAAATCAGATTTCCTACAGAACTGTGTTCCTTGGTTGATTAAATGTTTACACTGAACTGTACTAAGATTTTCTGTTTCTATGTTCAAAATGTGATGTATCAAATCAGAGTTACTTTAAATCTGAAGTTTTGAGGGAGATGCCAGTTCAGGGGCATTCACCCAGAAAATCCTTCTCCTTTTCTCTTTACAAATTCATTTACACCAAATGTCTTATTGCCAAATGGAGGCAGTCAGATACGAATGTATCGCTCAGTCACTAAGGTAAAAACTGGAGAAAATTGGCAAGTGTGTGACTCTAGACTTGCTTTTCCCCATTGCTCTGCTTCTACAAAATTTGCAAGAATTTAATTACCTTGGAGCTGTTCTCCTTATGTCACACTCAGCTGAAACTGGGAAATGGCAATAAAATATTATGTAAGGGACAAATATAATAAAATACCAAGATGCATGTATGCACACCTATTAAGGGACAACATAAAGCTTGTTTGCAACAGAAGCTATGCTAAAAGATGAAGGCTAGTTATCTTTACAAAGCGGTGAGGCAGGTGCTAGGTTTGGAGCATCCCCTCAGGCCCATGGCATTATTCTTCAGTCAGGTAGGTGAAGGTACAGTCACATCCTGAGGCCAAGCATCCACAGGCATACACAAAGGTTTTCAGGATGATTTGGGAGACGCAGATAACTGGAGGGGAACAGAAAAATGGCTCATAGGAGGAAAAGCTAGACGCTCTTTTCAATGAGGTCAGTGCATGAAGGCTACACAGGGGACACAGGCACCAGGAACAGACTTGGAAGCACAGTAGAACTCTTGACCAAGATGGGAGGGAAAGGAGAAGCAGTGAAATACATGACCAAAGGAAGAACTGGAACTATCAGAAGAAGGAATACAAGACGAGAAGCAAGTGCCACAGTATTGTGCCCTTACTGGTAGCTGATTCTTCTTTCCTTGGGAATTTGAGAGGACTCCGGATCTGATGATTCACAAGGAACATGAAAACAGCACTGGGTGTAGGGGAAAGCTGTTTTTATAGAGAGCCCATCAGCTTTGTCAGACTCCACTTCCTGACAGCTAGTTTGTAGGGAACAATGTTCTCATGACTCACCAAGAGATGTTTGCTTCTTGTTGAAATAAAAGTCGTCACGGGACTGATTGCAGCAAGTTATATTTCCTTGAGATCCAACTGGATCACACACTTGGCAGCCAAAGAGACCGTGCCAAGCTGATGTGCATTTTAACAACTCACAGATTTGAGGCGGTTTTAGAAAAAGAAGGAAAACACTTGAAGGCAACCAATCGGCTTTTAAAGTTTTGTGGCATTTTTTAAATTCTTTCCCCAGAAAACAACCACTGTGTACAAAGATTTTCAAATGGCATGCAGCATGCCAAGGGCTTAAAAGTAACATCCAAAAGTAGCAGCAAGAAGCTAAGAGTAGCACAGTAATATTAATTTTCACTAATGATTTAAGATAGCCAGGCTTAGACACGAGGCAAAGGAAAAGGCAGGCATCCTCCTCTGAGGAACTTGCAAAAGAAAGCAGCATCTTCCAACCATCATTTTCACAATGAATCATCGTATACATCCACAATTCCTGCCCATTCCAGTCTGTTAAGCTATTTGAGTAGATCTGTTTCTAGGAATAAAGTTTTTCTGGACAAAGACCTAAATTAACACAGGTCAAACCAGTAAGCATTTGGGAATAAGAGATGAAAGAAGTTCCTCGTGCACTGAAAGAAGCATGAGAAGCTGAAGCCTTACTACACATTGTGGTGGGGGTGTCTGGATGCAGGAGTCACTCAAAACTAAAAAGTGAGGGTAGAAGCTCTTATTGTAATAAAACTGGGAAACCTCACTGCTTGGGAATAAGGAATAGGGAGACAAGGTCAGAGCTGTTTAAGGGGAATCAGAGTCAGGCTAGGATGTATTTGATAGATGTGAAGGGGAGAGAGGTGGGGAAGGAGAAACACGGAGCTTGCAAACTGCAGCAGAGTGGCGGCAGTGGGGACCTAGGGGTGGAGAAATCTGACAGCAACGCTGATAAACCGGCTTCGGCGAGAGCCTCACGGCTGGGAGGGCAAGTTGCGGAGTGCGGCAGAAGGCTGACACCCGGCCGGGACGCGTTCACAGGCGCGGTTTGTAACAAGACATTAAATAGACATTTTACCCGCTGAGCGTACGCTGCTTAGGGA
>VZRW01004110.1:239487-251496 GCA_013398125.1 Aegotheles bennettii | reverse complement strand
AGTACCTGAAGGGGCCTACGGGAAAGCTGGAGAGGGACTTTTCACAAGGGCATGGAGTGCTAAAACAAAGGGAAACAGTTTCAAACTAAAGGAAAGTAGTTTTAGATTGGATATTAGGAAGAAGTTTTTTATTGTGTAGGTGGTACGACACTGAACACATTACCCAGGGAGGTTGTGGATTTCACCTCCCTGGAAGTGTTCAAGGCCAGGTTGGATGGGGCTTTGAGCAACCTGGTCTGGTGAGAGGTGTCCCTGCCCATGGCATGGGGCTTGAAACAAGATGATCTTTAAGGACCCTTTCAACCAGAACCATTCTGTGATCCTATGAACTCTCTCCTCAGTGGTGAGGAATGAAGAGCCATAAACTTTAAATGATAATATGAAAACAGTGTATCTTCAGGAGCACTGGGGCAAGGATCACACCAGTAAACCAGGCTAACTTCCTGCCCTATATGCATGTGGAGATCATCCAGACTTAACCTGGCATTTCACATTCTCCTTGATGCGTATTTTGGACTGACCTTTTGTCTAATTTGGCTCCACATTCTGGGTGCAGTCTGCCTGCCTCTGCAGGTAAGTGGGACTTTGTGCTACAGTATCAGTTCTGATGCCCATGGCCCCTAGTTAAGCATTTACTATGACCCTGAGCTCAAACTTATGGGCAGACTTGGCGATTTTAACACTCCCAGGACACCTGAAATTCAAGCACAGACTCTACATGAGAGATTCCAAATTAATTGATTTTTGGATTTTTGTGCCAGTATGCTTTCATGTAAGCAGAACAAAAGTGATAGTTGGTGCCTCTTATTCATTAACTTTTAAATTTTAAATTTAATCTCAAACTGGAAGTTAGCAAATATCAGACAAGACTGCAATCAGAGTTCATGCAATGTTAAATACACAAAGGGTTAACAACATTCCCTAAATCAACTGTTGAAAACCAAGCCCTTTACACCCATACACTCTCCTGAGAATAGGAGCCTTCAGCATGTAGGATATTTAAACCTGGACTTCCTACTCCCAGTATCGCTCCCAGAACTGCAGTAAGCGCATGCAATTAGGAACAGAATAAATTTGTTTTACATTTTCCATTAGGTGATACTGCCCAAGAAGCCTCAGATCTCTGCAGCTTCTGCAATTGATAGACACAAACTTACCAGTGAAAAAAGTCTGGGAGCAAGGTTAGCAGACAAAAACCTAACGTAAGTCTACTGCATTCAAAGAGTTAAGCCAGCATAAATCAGCTGAGGTGCTGCTCCATTTATGGATGAGCAAAACAGACTGTTTGCATCACACGCACTAGACATCAGGATTCTTCATGCAAATAACACTTGCTTAAATCACTCCGTATCACCTGGATCACGCGCTCTAAAGGAACAGTTGTCACTTGAGTCCTCCAGCAATACCAAAACTTTCATAAATAACATTCACCCTCCATGTTGATATCAAACATTTTTTGTCTCAAGAGCAAAGCAGCAACTCTCCTTTCCGGAGCATCGTTATTTCTTCTACCTATTTTCTTTATAGGTTCTCGCAGGCTCTGCTCTTGTTTGTTCTCACTCTGGTGCCTACATATCTTTAAGTCCGAAGGCACTCAGAAAGTTTTACTTTTCTCCCTAAATATAAGAAGAAACTCTCAATGCCTGAAAGAATACACTACGGGTGTTAAAAGCTGATAAAGGGAGCAGACTCAAACTTTGGAGACAACATCACTTCACAGCTGGTGAACACAAAAACAAGTCTGCAACAAGCTTTTTCTTCTAAGCACACTGGTGCAGTTTTCCTGATACATCTGCAGTAGTGAAAGTCTTTATAGGCTTTATTAAAAGGAAGCTTTTTTTAATACTGCTTCTATATGGAAAAAAAATATGACTATGTATCTGAATACCAATATAATTACTTTGTTTTAAAAAATATTTTTCAAGCAAAAGTGTTAATGAGAGAACAACTGAACATAGACCAAGCCAGAGGCACAGATGGGGTAGGAGCAGAACCGCAAGACACAACTCTTGCCCCAAGGAACATCTTCACTAGCAGGCTATGAAGTCCCACACTGTTTGCTCTCTGTGCTTCTCATCCCCTGCAGTGACTCAAGGTTTTTTTTTCTGCAAGTTGTCTAGAACACTTCAGCACCAGCAAGGTTAGCAGCTATGCAGGAAATGCAAAATGTAGACAAGTTAGAAACTGTGACTGGAACAAAAGATTGAATTTGTTTCTTTGAGAAATCTCCCCTGCTTTCAGCTACCTTCTTCATGGTATTTTTTTTTCTGCAAGTTGTCTTTACAGTCCTTGGTGGCCTATTTAAGTTAGGAAGAAAAGTTAACATGGAAATAAAAGGAGGCTGCAAACTGGAGAAGAGTGTAAACATATCTTTAAGAAAAGAGAGGGAGGGAAAGAAGATAATTGTTTCTCCACTTGTAAATAGAAATAGAGAAGCTTGGTCTTACGACATGTCTCCCTCCAGATGAGATAAGACAGTGGTATTGCTGAGGCTTGTGCGGTCTGGAGCACAGCACTTACAGAGCACGCACCACTTCTGAATGCCGTGTAAGCCTACTAGAAAGATAGTCTAAAAATCAAATGAAATATAGCCGGTATTTTAAAACCAGAAATCATTTCTTACCTGTAAATCTTCATGTTATTCACCTATGAAAATTTGTGAATTAAAGAACATAGACTTGATGTCCATGGTAAACTGGTATAGGAATAAAGACAAGTCCAAATGTCTCCTCACATTTTGAAATGAAAGATACTCTCTGTTTTGCATGTGTTTTATACTCCAGTTAAGCAGGAAAAACAAATAGTCAATACTCATCTACTTTTTTTAAAATCAATGTATAAAAATTAATGAGGTTTATGAACAATCCTACATATAAGCAACATTTTTAATCTATTTTAAGACAGCTGAAGAAGACTTCAATTTTATGTAATTATTGATTTATGCTGTGAACTCTTTGTGGACCAAAAAAGTTTTACTGACTGTGTGAGAGCAGCACCCAGAGACCTCCAACTGCTGACATACCAGTTTGCTAGGGAGTGTGAATGTCCCTAAAGATTAGATGTTCTGGAGCAGCAACAATTCAGCCATGCCAGAAAGCAGATGAGGGAAAGGTTATGTTGACTTCTTCTTTGAATGCGTGAAGGAAGGAGCAACAAAGTGGAAGGATGTATGTTAAGGAGTATGCAGGGCTAGCTTTTGTAACTAACAGGAATGCCTCCATTGACATTCAGCAGGAGACAAGCCAGGGGAAGCCAAGGCCCACTGAAATGAGGATTTGAAGCCAAATCTTCCGTGTCCAGAAGTTAAAGGAGATGTCAGAAGCTGGTTTAAAAAATAATCTCTGAAGTCCTCTGGATAAACAGGTGTCCTGGTTTTGCTGGGACAGAATTCTAAAATAATTTTTCTGTTCAGAGAAACTGTAGTTCTGAAAGGCTGCAAAGTCCAATTCCGTGAGGAGATGAAATGCTCTGGTGTGCAGGTTTCCGTAGTAACAAAGGCCAAGGGTAGCTTTGAACCATGCAGGTGCAGTGGGCCAGAGGAGTGGAGTCTTTTAAGGAATGGAAAACACACGCTGCACAAAACTCCTGTATACTAGCGTTTAAAAGACTATAGTTCTAGGAGGTCTCTAGTTTTACTTCTCTCTGCCCATAGCACATGGACCCTAAAGTCATCTGCCGCAGTAATCTAGCATGAAACTACAGAGCACAGATCAACTTCCTGTGATTGAGTATCTCAAACTAAAGTACAGAGAGAGAAAGCAGCTGCTAGGACGTGCCTTTGTCTCCTCATGCCTCCCAGGACTAGCAAGGATTGAAAACTAGTAATCTCTGGACAAAGAGATGGCTACTGATGGGGAAGGGAGTCCAAGGATGATTCAGAGTGATCTGAGCCTGCTGTCACAAGTAAAATGATTGTTCTAGCAATTAGAGCTTTTCCCTGGGCTTTTGTTCACAGGGTGCAAATGCCTTTTTTAAAGTGAAGTCAAGCTGATTGTAAGACAGGCCTTCGTACAAGCCCAACAACTGCTACAATTAAATAGCACACATCTTTCCAGTATGAGTTATTTATCCTGAGAGTTGCTAGATATGTCCAAGGAGGCTGCTGAGCAACCTCAGCTGCCATGGACATCAGCAAGGGAGGAAGGCTACTGTGAACTTCAGAAGAGCTTAGAGCACTGCAGCACTGAAACTTCAATCACTGAATTGCAAGAAATTAACTTGGAGGTAAGAATTAAAATCAGAGCAAGCTTCCAATGCAAATTTAGAAGAGGTGCATACATTTGTATTTGTGGAGAAGCTGCCTATTCTTGCCCTCTGAAAGTGCGTGGTTAGTAACCACCACCAAACTTCAGCCCTTTCAGTCCTGCCCCCTCCCATCTTTTCCAAGGCAGAGAACAATTTATTTATTTACGTTGGGCCCACAACCCTTGTAACTAAGGCAAGAAGAATGTTGGCTGGTGTCAGCATCATAATATGGCTCAGTGAGGGACGGGGGGTCTGAACCACCACAGGAGGGGAGATGGAATCGGACTGATTTGGAACATGGGTAAGTCTGCAGCAACTAGATCTGGTGGCACAGACAGCAGAAACTGCTAGGGCAGTGCTGGATAAAATTAAGACTAGAAGAGTTACAAGGGCCCTGGCCCCAACATTGTTCTTATTCCATTTTCAAGTGCAGTGGGCTGAGACAACCTGGCACTTTCTGACCTTGCCTACTGGAGCAGTGAGTTGAAACAATTGGGTACCCTCTCTTCCCAGTGCAAATACAGTGATTTGGGGTGGCCAGGAACTCCCTAACCGTACCTGGAACCTCTGCTGCCTGGGAAACATATCCGAGACCCCTCCTGCTCAGAGCACAAGCCCACTCTGAGAGTTGCCAAAGATGACCTGACACAAACTGTGGCCACAATGGAAAAATCCTGACCAAAGTCAATCATCTTTGACCCTACAAATATAAATTCTAAAATGAGGCCCTTGCAAGCTCTCGGGGATTGCAGCAGACTGCAACTGTATGTCTCACAAAGGAACATGGTCTATCCGAAGGAAGAGAGTTAGTAGTTCACTACTTTTCATTTTGTAGAAAAAAAAGTTGAATTATAGTAATTTACTAGAATTCAATCTCACATAGATCAATAGGAAGAGTATTTCACTGCAACTTCTTTTTGTGCAGTTTGAAGATCATTAGGTACCAAAATTTATTAACATTGTAACATAGGTTAACCTGTGTGTGTGTGTGTAAGCAGGTTAGCTTAGAAACTTTGTTAAATCTTTAACTGAACCACTGTGTTTGATTATAACAAATTGTTGATTATTGATTGTTGCTAGAAAATGATACAGTTTAATTTAGTTGTTATAACAGTGTCAATCAACCTCAGTTTGCTATTTCAAATCATACCAGACCCATAATTACATGTTAAAGCACTACTCTGAAATCCCTATGCCTAGACCCTTTAGTCATAAACCGTTGACCAAGTCTGGGACTAAATCTGGATCCAGCTGCACCTAGACTCCTCTCTGAGTTCAGAAAGCAAGGGGGTCCACTCTGAATCTTGTAACTCAACAGGAAGGCCTCCCCCATTCTTCTTGTTGATCCCTGTGCAAATCACTCCAACCCAATCCCGACCCAATCTCCCCAATCTGTATAAATTATTTCCTCCAAACCCCATGCAAATCACTCCAATTCCAACCCCTACACATTCCTTCCTCATAGTAATAGAGCAAACCTTGCCATCGAACTGTTAAGTTGTGCTTTCATAAATCTATATTAATTAAATATATATTAATCTATATTAAAATCACCTTTTCCTAATATCTTTGTTGGCAATTCCTTAAGCAACATTAAGACCTTTCACTCCCATTCACTATACCTCCATACTCCCAGTGTCCCTTGTTAGGCTACACATCTGGTCTGAGGATTTCCCTGCTCTGAAGGGAGAGAGATAATGTCTGGAACAGGCTCAGAAAAAGACACGGTCCCATCCATCTCCAGGAGCAACCAGCATAGCTGTCTCCATCAGATGAGAAGTACAGTTTCTCTCGGTCCGACTCCCATCTTCCCACACCTTTGTACACCCTCTCCTTACTTTCACTGCTGGAAACAGACTCTACCCCAGCCCACAAAAATTCAGAAATACAGGAACAGTATCACACACAGTGGGGGGAAAAAAAAACAGCAGATTTTTAGCTTGATTTAATTTGTACATATACAAACAAGAGTTTGCAGAACCTCATATGGCAGCCAAATGTGGGCAGGCTTCCATGCACATTCCTGTCAAAGATCACTTCTCAGTAAAGTTTTAAGCCCGCAAATTGCACACCACAGTTGTAAAGTGTGATGTCTTTCAGAAGACATCTGCCTCATCCAAATGCAAGTTCTCTTTAGCAAAGCATAAACCATAGTACAAATCCTGTGGGGAATTTTAATCAAAACAACTCCAATTGACATAAAAACTTGAAAGCTTCAATCCATACAAAAAGATGTAAGCAAGTGAGATGAGGGTCACTTCATTCTGCAAAATGCTTTATGTAACAGTGGGACTAGAAACATCTTTTACAACAAACATCATTGATTGCAATGACTAATTTTAGTTACTTGCTTAAGCATTTCTTCATCCCTGCTTCAAAGTAGCACTTTGCACCTCCACAAGCATGTGGTATATAGCTGAGAATTGCCCTCAAAAATTTTACAGTAATGACAGCTTATTTATAAAATTACATCGATAACATTAGCAACTGAAAACTAATGTTTCAACCAAAAGCTTCCAGGCTCCCCAGAATTACTTTAATATAGATTTGTCAAGCAAAGATTAAGCAACAGCAACTCATGTGGTTCAGGGTCACAGCACTGGCTAGGCTATAGTTCCTTTACAAAGAAACATTATGAGAAGTTAAAAATGTGTTAAAACACGTACGCACATTCCTAGAAAAAACAGAAAGACTAAAGGCCGCATGATGAAAAAATAAAATCTTTATTGAAATATTGTAGTACCAAGTTTAAAAATACTGTTTTTTTAAAAAAATATGGAATTAAGATTCTCCATAACAATTCCATCTATATTACAAATACATTGATTTGGGCAAAACTCTTGAATTTTTACTTGGAAAAATATCACGTACAGTTGAAACTCACGGGCGATGACACACGCCTGGCATTATCTGTCTTCTGCAACAAAGGAGATCAAATGGAGAGTGCCCTTTACTAAAACTGAGGCAAGTTTTTGTAACACGAGATGCATTTCTTAAAATGACACAGAAAAATACCTTCCCGTAATGCATTTTTAAAAAAAAACTTTATATAGAAGAGATAGGGGAATTCAAAAGTGCTGAACAAGAACAGATGTAATTGCTCTCAGATACAACAAGCATTCCGTTACTACAGCCTGCCAGTTTAGTGAAGCGCCCAACTCCAGGATCTCCAGCTGCCAGACCAGAGCTGCCAGAGCCCCCTCGTGGACACAAAACACGTATTAATCTAAGCTTTTCTTGCTTACTGCAACTGCATGGTCTTAAAACATGCAAAGCCAACAAAAGCGCTCCTGTCACCGGAGCTATACCTGAAGTATGCCAGCAGAACTTCACCGAAGCACAAGAATCTTTCTTACAGAGAGTGCCCTGGGGTTTTCCCATACTTATGAAAGACCAGAAGATGTTTCTAGCATTTTTAGTATATTGTAATTTGTATGCATTACTCTACCAAGTTAAATCAGAAATGCAGAGCCCAGGACCCTGTTTCTGCAACGCTGGTCACAAGCGAAGGCACAGGAAGTGGAGAACAGGACATGCACACAGTTAGAATCCCAGTCCCTAGCTTTCTATTGCTCAAGGCTTGATCCATTAACAGTATCTTTGTATTTAGCAGATCAATTTTACTTTCTTGAGCTTGCCCAGTCTTTTTTCAAGCCCATGAAAGATTCTGGCATTCATAACTCCTTGGTGAAAAGAGGCAAGAGGCCTTCTCATTAGAGGTAACATTTCCCAGCACTGCATGGAAGTTAGATGTACATAAAATTATGCTTCCTCTGTAGTACTGGAAGACTCAAGCACCACTATAACTAGCAAATAAGGAACAAGAGTCTAACAGATCCTGGTCAGGCAGAATAGTTGCAAAATGCTTGCTTATCCCAAAATAGAATTCTTCTCCTCAGTTACAAAGGTTGTACCACACATCCTTGCTCCAGGACAGCTTCACAATTCACAAAGCGGGGTGTTACTACAAAGAGGCATGTATAGAGATCAGTGTCATTAAGAAGCAAGCTAGAAGCCTAAAGAGTCTCCCATTTAAAGGTCAACATTCAAGCTTGAACACAATATTCCATTCGGTTTGTTAAATGTGGGGCTCAGGCATCTTTAGCATGACTTCTCTCTACCAAAGGCATCCTTACATGATCCAAATCAAAAAGCTGCCATAGATCATGTAGATCACACCTCAGTCAAACTGTCATTTTGTACATATCCTTCACCTCTGCCATTTATGAAACGGACTGTTGTATTTTAAAGCTAATGCAAACACCCTCTTGGGAATAGCTATATCTATAAATATTATTTAACTACCCATCTAGTTCAGAAACAAACTTGCTTACAGGTCTCCAGGTCAGATCCAAAACAGGAAGTTAGATACAGTTGGGATTCCAAAATGTCAGTTTCCCATGGGACCAGAGTTTCTACGCCAGTAAAACCCCACAGCACTTCCACATCTCTGCTGCTGGTTGCACAGCTTTTTCTAACTAGCACATCTTCAAGATAACCAGGAACTTCTCACAGACGTTTCTTCATCGTTCACAATTCAGGCACCCCACACAAATTGTAACTGTGCAGTCCAGAACTGTAGATACATTTTAAGCATTCTTAATGCTCTCAAAACAGAGGATATGTTGGTGTTGCCAGATGCTGCTTTGATGGTATGCTGAAATTATTTACCTGGCATGCAGAAGAGATGGAGCTCAAGTCATCCCCCTAAAAAGCTTCAAGAGACAACAAAACCACCTAAGTAGAGCTCAGTTGTTAAGGCACAATAAGGGACTTAATTTCCAGGCAATATCACAAGTCAGAAAGACACATGGATATCTGACTTGGCCATGAAGAGGTGTCCTGCTCCGATAAGCTGAAATGACACTTTTCTTCTGATCTTTCTCACCAGCTAATTTAGCCCTCTCCTTTTTAAAAACAAAACAAAAAACTTTCTGTTGACAGCATCGTTCTTAAATATCTACCTTCTTGTGCACTGCATAAGAACCTCAAACCACCAATTCGTAACTAGTGATTCTGTTCAGCAGCAGAATGCCTCAAAGTAACCTAATTTGCGACTAACTGTGAGCATTTAAACCCTGCAGTTTGAATACTGGTTCTTTTATTACTGTTTTCAAAATGAGATGATAGATCTTCTAACAGGAACATCAGCAAAATGTCAGGAGTCTTATGGGAGTCCCATTAATATTTCTTCTGAATAGATGATTTAAATCATTATCTGGAAAATACAAGAAGTTTCACTTAGACTGATACAAGATTGGACCAGGTAACAAATAATTATCTCTTTGTGTACATGGGCTAATTGTTCTCTTATCAGTGGGGAAAAGTGTTTATCCACTAATAGAGTGCTGCCTATTGCATAATCAAAAGCAGTTGACCATACTAAATACTTCATTAAAAAGCATTCTGTAAGCTTAGTGTTATCTCACAAGCCAATCTCACAAAACTACAGTGAATAACTGTAAGTTCAGGTACTTTTATTTAACACAGTACACAGACTTCTGAGCAGCTTTCTAACATTTATAGCAGTTTTTCAGTGTTCAGCAGATGTTACTCTACTTGCTAAACAATATCAGACTGCAAAATTGCTCTTACTGTTGATAGATCAATAATGACATGGGATAAGTCATTATCTCCGTGGCAACAGAATGACAGCTGTTGGAGGAATATTGCGCATGTTGCTGCTGCAACTCTTACAGGCATGCCTCGGCTTCCTCACGCAGTGCTCTCTCTGCAAGCCTGGTGTGCCCAGAGTACTAACAACCGTGGGCATCTCTTCGACTACAGAGGATTAAACTACAACTGCAGTTATGTCATTCAGGAAGGAGCATATCCTCACAAGGGTTTATTACACTTCAGTTTTATGTCCTGACTTCCCTTAAAATTTCTAATGAACCACCTCATTGTAGAAATGGCTAAAATCATCAGGAAGGCAAATATTACAAAGTTCCGCTCACAGTCCAACATTTTTTTGAAAGATGACATTTAGGTGCCTTTAAGAATAGAAACATCTCTGCCTTTCACTCAAACTTCATTTAATTTCCCTTCGACTCTCCAGGATCTTAAAGCAGCAGAAGTCTTTCCCCTAGATTAAAACAACAAACTAGACCTCTACTGCACTTAACACTTGTTAAGCCTCTGTCGCACACCAGTTCAACAAATAGAAAAACATATTTCTGCTTTACAGAACTTACTGAAGTTTTATCTAGCATGAACTGGATACTGCTTTTTTGTTTGTACAACCTTGCACCATGTTAATCACAGCATATGAACCACAGAAAGCAGTAACTGTTCTGTGCCTTGATCAGCACCACTGTGCCTGGCTCCCGATGTTCTGTTGAAAACAAAACATACTGAGAGACAAAATGCACAACGTTCATCAACAATAAGTGAACTTTGCCTTTAGATTCATGATAGAAAGTCTTCATAAATATATGTACTTTCAAATACTGCAGCAACACTCTTTTTATTCATAAGCTATTCACCTGGGATGACAAACCAAAGTTTGTCACAACTCCCTTTGGAATGTGTTCTAATGGAGTTTAAATAAAAGGCAACAGAACTGATGCCTTAAGATGGTTCCACTGAAAATGAAAAACAAGTTGTCATTCAAGAATCAACTGGATTCCACAAAAATCAAGAACTAACAAACAGTCTTCTGAATGCTGAACTGGTCTTGTTTGTAAAGCTCTCACGTGAGTGGAACCAGGGTGAAAAAAATAATTTCCCTTACAAATGCAAGTAATACAAATGGCCATTAACATACTGAAAGTCTAGATGCCAGATCTGCAATGTAAATTAATACTCAGAAATACACATTGATCTGTTATTTGTGAGAGACCGTGGTTTAGTACGGAGGAAAACTTTCTGATGTTTTCTTCTACTTACAGGATGGACCTGGCTGCTGTAGGTGAACTCCACATGTTGCTCCAAGTTCTCAGAAAGAATCCAGCATCTGCCCAGAACTCAAACGAAGCTGGCTGCACACACAGCTGTTTCCAGGACGTTCCAAACTCAGCACTGCTCTGGCTGATGCTGGGCAGTTCTGTGTGTCTCCCAGTGCCAGCTGAGCCAGCCCTTTTGCACAGGCAGCCAACCAGCCCCATCTTGCTCCCACCTCTCCATCTTGCTGCCACCCCCGCCAGCTGTTCCGGGGCAGACCAAGCTGTGCAAAGCTACCGGTTACTCGGGTCTTCTCTCCCAATCCTAAAACAAAGCACGCAAAGACCTGCCTGTTCCTTGGGATACGAACCGCCACCTTCACCCCACTAAAAACCAACCAGCACGGAGTAAGGGAGTGCAGTCCAACAGACCGCTCGGCACGGCCGGTTACCGAGGGCACTGCCCCATCCTGCGCGGTGCCGGCTGCCCACGCACCCTCCGCCGCCTCCTCCGCCCGCCCACGGCCACAGACGGGGCCGACTCCAGGGCACTGATGGTTTGAGCGCTTGCACCGCCGCACCCCGCAGTGCGCGCTTGGCCACCGGCGAGCTTCCCCCGCGCAGGCAGCCCGAGCAGCCTCCTCCCGCTCCCCCCGGCTTCACTTCAACGCTGTTCTGACTCCCGGCTCAGCCCCAGCCCCAGGGGCTCCACCACCGCCTGCGCCCCCAGAGGGCCGGCGGGAGGAAACACGAACTCCGCCACAGGGCCCCGGCTCCACCACAGGGCCCGGCGCACCAACCTCACGGCCCCGTCAAGCCCCCGGGCTCTCCCCGCACGCCAGGCCCCAAGGGAGCAGCTGAGGCCCGTCCGCCGGGCCTCCCG
>VZRW01004110.1:184400-238398 GCA_013398125.1 Aegotheles bennettii | reverse complement strand
ACGGCCGAGGCGGCTGGGCCCGGCCGTGCCCCTTCGGCCTCCGCACCCCGCGCCGTGTCCCGGAGCGCCGCGGTTATCAGCGGAGCGCAGCTGTGCCGCGGGGGGGCTCCCGGAGCTGGGGCTCCGCACGCCGCGCCGCCGGGCACGGTAATGGACACAGGGAGCCATCAAAACACCCCTGAAACACCCCCTTACCCAGTCAGGCTTTGGTGTGCGCGGGGGACGGTGCGGTGACACCTCGGGAGCGGCTCGGGCTGGCACCGCTGTTCCCTGTCGGGGCTCTGCCGGTACAGTGCAAAACCACACTCAGTGTGCACAAGAAATAATTAGTGACAGCTTCACCGTTACTGCCTGAGTGGCAGGAGCGATTTTATAGGGGGTTTTTGCTAATTGTAGGGGGCTCGTACTCTGTTCTCATAACGCTTTTCCTCTCCCCCTCCCCAGTGTGCATAGCTGGCTATTAAGGTGTTATGTGCTTATTTGAAAAAGTTTTAAAACAAAAAAAAAATATACAGTATGTAGTAATTAGTCTTGAGGGGGCATGGCAGTAACAGTTCTTGTCCAGGATACACTAAAATGTGCTTTAAAACCACATGCTGCCAGGTATCAGGTGACTTCCTTCTCCTGTGTTCTTGGTATCATCTGACTAATGCACGGTTTCATTAGCTCTTAGGCGAAAGGCTGATTTTTCCAATCCTTGATTGCTTTTCAGTTCACAGGTATAATAATCTGTGTGGTATAAAAACTTAGATACTGAAGTTTGGGTGTGGTGACATTTTTTGTTAACGAATATTGGTTTTGTTGAAGTAAGTCTCCCCCTGCCTTTGGCAGGTGAGCAAATCATGGTAGTTTTGTAAATTTTATTTATGTATCAAAATTTATCAAACTTATGGCTTACTAGAACAAACTCAAACTAAAATGGGAGGAAACAAAATCTTGAAATCAAACCATTAGCAATTCACTTTTGGTTGAGAGGGCTTTTGTGAGCCCTTGAACAGGCAATTCTTTTGTCAGTTATAATCTCTGGGGTCTTGACTGTGTCAATATACAGTATTTTATTCCCATGTAACAGGAACATCTCCCTTCTGAGCATGGCTAATGTTTCCTCCACACGAGCTCTTCCTGGCTACCTGATCTTTGAATTGAAGTTAGCGTTTCAAGCTGGACTGTTTGTCCAAGCCGTGCTGAAAGCAGTGTCAGAGTGTGCACTTGTGCTATACCCTGTTGGTTCTTGGGAGCTTAAAGAAGTTGTTCTGTTCCCCTCCGTGCACCAGCTTTGGCACTTGTCTGACTGCACGGAGAGCCAGCTGGATCACTGGGTGTGCGAGTTGAACTGGCTTGTGGTACTGCGAGGTGAGTGCCAGAGCCAGCACCAGGGATGGAGCCTTGAACTGAAGCAATGGGGAACAACACCACTGCTTTCAAGGCCAGTGGGTGGACGTACTGCTTCAACTGCGTTACCTGCTGTGCCTGAGAAGCCAGTGTGTGCCTGCTCCTGGGGGTAGGAGTCTCTGACAGAGGGGAGAGCAGGGCTGCTGGGAGCTGTAGCTCTGTAAGTTGCCAAGTGTGATTCAGCAGTGGCTGCCTGAAGGTGCTCTGAGTCTCCTCCTGGAGCTGGCCTTAGGTGCTGAAAAGTTAGATATGCAGCATGTGATGCTTTCCTAAGCCTTCTCTATGAACATAATCTGCGCTGCATGAGTGTGGAGTTAGTGAGGGAATGCTGAACCTTTAGCTGTGAAAATATGGAATGCATCTGCTCAGCTGAAGATTGATCTGCAAGGAGATTACTGTATGTGAGCTGGTGTCCAGCTTTGTGTTCAGCTGAAGATAATTTAAATGCTTGCTGATATGTACGCTTACACCATTTGTAGTGAGAGCTGGGTGTTTGCAGAGGTGGTGGTTCAGGCATGTTTGAAGTGCTGGTTGCTTTCCTGTATCTGTTGAAACACCTTTGTTTCAGATTGTTGTTTGATTGCTGAAACTTGCCTTGCAAGTTGGCAACTGCCCTTGCAATACAGCAAGTTAAAAACCAAAACATCTCCCCTACTCGCCTCTTCACCCAGAAGCACTCAGATCTGTGAAGCTAAATAGTTACTGGTACATCATGTGATTTTTCTGAACCTGAACTGAGGATAAGCTTCCCTGACACAATCCTTCCTTATTAAAGGTGGTTTAAGAGATCTCTGCACTCTCTCTTGGACTTGGGTTCCATGGAAATTGAGGTTTCTCTAAGCTGATTGCCAGGAGTGATCCTGCTCTCAGCTGTCTGACAGCATTAGACTAGTTCAGATCACTAGGGTGGCACAGAAGCTTGGTATTACATACTGGAAAAGCGATGGTATAAACTGGTGTGAACTGTTGTGGTAGTTCACCCTCAGATTATTTTCATTGTTGCTTTATATTACCTAAGCATGGGATGCTACCAAGAGGGTGGTCTTGATCCTTTCTCCTGCTTTTTGGCTAGATTGCCCTCAATCATACTTGCACCAGTACTAGTGGTCTCCATGAAAACGTGTTGCTTTTCTGGAGAAAGTGTTGTAGGAGTGAGAGTGGTTGCTTGAGTCAGGTCTTTGATGTGGCCCATCATTCATTAGTGCTAATGCTGACAAGAAAGAGGCTGGGAGTTGCTAACTGGAGCTAGGGGGGGAAATGGGAAGAGAGTGCTCTAGATACTCCTTTCAGTAGCAGTTTGCACCAATTCTGGTTTCACTGTCAGCTTGGTGTGCTAGCTCAGCCGTCAGTATTTAAACCTGATCTGTGGAGTTGGTTTTACAAAGCTAACGGTGGTTCAAAGCAGAAGCTGTGGCTTCTGAAGCACAGTGGTGAGTGTTAACCTGCAGGGGTGGGAAGGAGATCCTTTGAGATGTCTGTACTGCCCAAGGATTCATCACAAGAGCACACCCTGAGTGCAGCAAGCTTAGACCAGGCTAACTTGATATAACACTACTGAAATAGGATCAGTAACTGCTCTGCTAAGCCAGGAGTTGGTTAGCTGGTTCAGGAGGTAATCTGGTTGAGCCCCAGCACAAAGGTATTTAAAGCAGATTGTCCAATAGATGAAATGCAGCATACAGAGCAACTAAGCTTGATTATAGTCATAGTTTTATCTGAAGCTGGATAGAGCCTTGAAAGGACTATCAGCGCTCGTACGTATGTGGAGTTGGGTCCTTGAAGAAAATATTTCTGTGAAAGAATAATTGGTGTAACTATTACCCTGCGATGCTTATTAGCAGTAGGTTTATTGTGCAGAGCCCTTGGTTCTTAATTCATGCTAGCATTGCACTATTTTAACAAAAACAATCACTACTTTGTATTTGCAGTGGCTCCTTTGAGTAGGGTTATCCTTGGTGTGCCTTGATACTGGGACTCAGTTTTTCATTGCAACTATTACGTCTTGAAAGATTTGTAGGACAGTTTGAGCACTTTTGAGAGCTCAAAGTCCAAGGAGTGTTTTGGAAAAGTACTGCTAAACAGGAGTTGACATCAAAGCTTGTAATTTCTGCAAAGTGTATCTGAACAACTGATGTTTTAATGAAGTGATAAGGAAGAAGTTGCAGTTGGTGATGCTGGAGAATAGGTTAGGTGGTTATGGGTTCCTTTTGGCCTTGATTAAACTTGTTATTTGGACTTTAGAAGCATTGGTTCTTCATGCACAAAATCTTAAGTCAAAATAAAATCTCCTAGCTACTCCATAGCTAGGAACAATTGATCACATTTTTTTTCCTAGATTACTATTATTTTAGTGGATTTTTTTAAACACACTGGTATCTGACTAAGCAGAATTATTAGCTCTTTTTCATCTTTTATGCAAAAAATTGTAATAGGCTTGCATATTTATTATAAAGGAAAGTGTTTTAAGCTTCAATAAAGTAAGCATAATTTGCTAATACGGTTATTTTTTCTCTCAAAATATTTTGGCTTTTACCTCTACAGTCTTTAGAGGTTAAAAGCAGATTCACCTGTGTTTTCTGCTATACAGGCCTAATACTTGCTGCCTATGTGAAACTGGTCCCTGCTTGTTTAGAGGGCTGACTTCCAGGGTGAATGGGCTCTGATGAGCTGAAAAAGCAATTTGCTATATGAGCTTCCGTGTCTTTGGTGTAAAACTAACAGGCATTGCATATTAAACAATTTTTAAAATGTTGAATTCAAAACTTATATCTAAGCAAGTGCTGGTGGACGTGGCATAAGAGCGTGCAGATATGTAGAATTTAACTATTTCCTCTGCTACAGAAATAATCACTTTGACACATCATTTAAAAAGTGGCAAATTAGTTATAATCATTCTTCTCTATAACTTTTTTCATGATGCCTTTAAGTGAAAGTTGGGGTTTAATTTATACCAGCTGATCAGTTAATATTTTTGGATGGTCCTACATTTGTCTACTATGAAGTATAGTTTAAAACTTTAATTCTGTACTTCATAATTGTGAGTTGAGCTCTCTCAAGTCACAAACTCGAGTTTAGTGAGTACTTTTAAGAGACTTCAGCCTTCGTGCCCCTCCCGTGGGCTGTGAGGTCTGGCAATGAAAGATAAAGCAATTTGAAATTCATAAGGCTTCTAGAGGAGCAAATGTATCTTGCAATTGAAATTGCAGCAGTAAGTGTAACTGTGAATTTAGTAAGAACATAAAATATTTTAAAGTCCCTCTGGGAAATATAAAGGATAACTGAATGTAAACAGTTCTCAGTGTTTCTCTAGACTTCTAATTTCTTCAGTTGATTAAAAAAATCATATTTGCTTGTTTCCTGGGAGGCGAAAGAGGTGTTAAATTTTTCCAGCTCCTGTTTGAAGTTGGTGTAGGAGCTGACTCTGTATCTTTCAACCCACATCTTTGAGTTGGAATGAGAACCAAACCTAACTTTAATGTAGTTTTTCTAACAGTGCTTCTCTTAATAGATACAGTTTTGCCTCAGTGGGAAAGGAATTAAAACATAAGTAGTTCTGTCAGGCTGAAGTAATGTTTCTTATTTAAACACCCATTCTATTTAGAGATGGAGGAAAACCTTTAATACTTTCATTTTTTTCTTATGCAGGGATAAAAAACTACTCTAACTGGCCTACCATCCCACAAGTGTACCTCAATGGTGAATTCGTTGGTGGCTGTGATATACTCCTTCAGATGCATCAGAACGGAGATCTTGTAGAAGAGCTGAAGAAGTTAGGAATTCGTTCAGCGCTTCTGGATGCAGAAAAAGACCAAGACAAAAAGTGAAATGAGCAAAAAAGATGCTGTGACAGGAAAAAAGCAAATCTTCAAGAACTTGTTACCAGTAAAGCCTTATGTACTTCAGCTCAAAGAAGGCATCTTTTTGAACCGACACTAAGATTTATCTGTGAACGTCTGTTAGCTCATGGTAAATGTAATGATCTTGGTATTATGGATATTGTGAAAAAATTAGTATAACCACTGTACTGTAAAACATACATTTGTGGAAATTGTGTTTAAAACAAAAAAAAAAGTTCACTTCTAAAAGCATTCACTTCTTGACTGAGGTAGGAGTAAACCAAAAGAACAAATAATATTTTTATGGATTTTCTGTGTGTTTCTCCATTCTTTGATACACAAACCTATGCAAACAGTGTTTGCATCCCTTGCTCCTCTTGAAAAAGTTTTAAGTAACAGTGCATCAATTTTGCTGTATAACTCCTGGTGATAAGACTTCTCGAGAGCCTGTAAAACTTCTGTAATCACATATGATATAGGAGAACAGTCTTCAACAATATAGAAGAAAAAAGATTTATATAAGAGTGCATGAAATATACTTTTATTCCAAAGGGTAAAAATAAACAGACTTGTACAAATACATGTATAATGGTCATTATTACATTGTAACATTCTGATGGCTTTTAAAAGATTGCTAAGAATTGTGCCTAAAGATTTTATAAAATGTTTTCTACCTCTTGCAAAGCAGCTTTTCCCCTTGTTTATATACTTTGTGTATTGCAGTTCTGTGTCAGTGCTAAAAGGTGGGAATTATTTAAGGCTTCAGTATTCTAGCTTGAAATAGTAGGGGAGAGTACTTCAGTTGCTACTGTAATCTTGTATTATTTGCTAATTACTAAGTTATCTCTTTATATTATTTGTATTTCCAAGTATTTTCTCTGGACTGCTGTGCTTCAGCAAATATGGTCTTCAAACATGAGATTAACAGATGAAATATTTCATGGAGATAAGATAATGAGTACAGCAGAGGGGCTACTGAATAGATGAGTATTTCTTTGTGGAAAGTCTCTGAAGTCTTCACTACCTGTCTAACCACACTTCCTAAGTTAAAACAAATTGTATTAACCAGTGTAGCTTCAGCTGAAGTTTAAAAGCTAACCACCATACTGCTAAGGTTAAAAGCTAACTAAGCTATTTCTAAAAGCTGTTTACTTAATATAAACCAGTTTGCATGTGAATTAAGCAAATGATTGGAAATAAACTATTTTATGTTGATTGTCTACAATAGCTCCTCTTTATTTTAAATGACTACTCTAAGGAAACTGATAATACTTTTGAGTTGAAACCTTAAATGTTTTCCTCTGCATAGGATAGAAAATGTGTTTTAGAGAAAGGAAAAATCCATGAATGTTCAGTGCAAGTAAGGACTGGAACATTTAGATGAGAGATTTGATGCAAATACCATTTCTAAAGGTCTCCTGTCCACTTGAGTAAGCTGTCTGGTGGAGAAACTATACTGGTAGGTTCTTCATAGAATTTGCCAAACTGGTTACAGTAAGCTTACTCTGTATAGTTTTAATGCAATCAGTATCACTCGGTTTAAATTAGAGTGTGTACATGCTCTATGTATCCATACATTCATGACAGCTGCCCAGTACCAGTAGAAGTGCCTGAATGACCATTGAGTATGAATAAGTTACACTCAGAGGCAGTCGCTTGTAACTGTTAGGCATGGAGGTATGAATGCAAGATTTTTTTTGTTCGTACACCACATGAAATGTGAAGCTTTAGGTATAGGTGAAGGTTAGTTCTGACTGTTTCAGCGTTGCCTCTCATTGAATTCAAATTAATTAAGTTTTCTTATGGCTAATCTGTCATGAGTAGTTTTTGCCAAATGACTGAATTTTAAAAGTCTTTGGTTATTAGTGTCAAAAGACCTATTGAAATGGATGTACACAGTAAACAAAGAATAAGGTGACTTGAAAAAAAAATTGTTTTCTACTATGGTTAACTCTTAGTCTGGCTACTAAATAAATCTATTAAAATAAAAAACCAACACACAACCAAATCTGCTGTTTCATAGAGCTCTATATTCTGCCAAAGTTGAGTATTTTTCGGTAGTATCTACTAGTAGGTAACTTTAGCATTGTCAGGTCTTCTTTATTCTCTAAGCAGCAAAGTTTTTCTCCCAGCACAAGTTCCTGCTTTTGCCGAAGCTATGAATAGCTTTTCTGCTTTAATTCCTTCCCCTTAGACTGCTTAGGTTTTAATTATTTGGTTAGAATTTTGTGTAACATGTATAATAGTGTTTATATCAATCCTTTGCCTGATCAAAATGTCTTATGACTGAGAAGTAAAAGCAACATCAGTACCATAATAAATCACATGCGACAAAGCCACAGGAGTGAGAACATAAAATGTGACTTCTTCCTACATTCCTGTACAGGCATTCACAAGCAGTTGTTTTACATATTGCATCTATATAAATGCTTATGTTATTCCAATTGCAATAAAAAAATCAGCATCTACTTAAATTGTGAAACTTCAGATGCTCACAAAGAGACTTCTTTTGGGAGCTGGCAGTATTTCTCCAAGAAACTAGTTCTTGGGCCATATTCTGCATGCTGCTAATCAACTTTTGCTGTCCCTTAAACTAGAGGCAAAAAGGGAGCGTATGCCTCTGATTTTTAAGGGATGTTGCTGCAAATTAGCTGACTTTTTTGAGATTAAAAAAGAATAGATTATGTCTCTCATTGATGAGAGATTTGCACCTGCTTTTGTCGTGCTCTTTGGCAATGAGAGAAGGCAACCGATAACGTTGGAGTCTGGGGTGAGAGTCAGTGGGTGTGCTGAGCTAATACTGAGGGGCTGATGCTAGTGGGAAAGGTCCATGTGGAGTTTCATGGTCAGGAGGATATGAAGGGTTCTGAGGGGAAGGGCAATTTCCCCCCCCCCGCCTTTGGAAGGCACATCTTGTCATAGGAGGTGAGGGGAGTGCTGGAGAAAAAGAACTGGGCACTGCTGCTTGTTCTTCCCAGATTACTCTGCAGTAAAACTGAGACTAAAGAGATAATAGTACTCGGGAACATGGCTTGGGAAGGCTGGCTGAAGTTGCTGAGAAGGACAACGAAGATCTGCCCTTGCCATCTTTGGTGAAAAAAGAAGCAAAGCTGACTGGTTGTGAGTGTGATCTGCTGGGGTAAGAATAAGGTAGGCATCAGGGCTGTGCATGGGCATTGCCATCTGCAAGGCTTCTACAGAACAAGGTTGACTATGGAGCTGCCAGCTCCCAAATACTGTGTAGTCCCATTCCCACTGTTTGTGTTTTAGTGTGTTGTACTGGGCAGGTGTTCCGGCTGGCTGCTCCTCCAGTGAGATGCTTCTGGACTACTTTTGGCTGCATTACACTAGTAAGAGCCTTACAATGAGATGAATGCATGTAAACTATTATCTATGATTGTTATTCTATTATTGGAGGATTGTAGTATGAATGTTTGCCAAACTGGAAACCATTATCATATTTACATTGTGTTCTGAGGTTGCACTAGGTGCCACTGCTGTGGAAGAAGGCTGAACTGAGTGGACCAACCTATTCACTAGACCATAAATTAAGATAATCCTCTGCATCTTCTAACACATCTCACCTCTTGGATATAAAGCAGGGTCGTTTGATTTAAGCGAGATTAGATTGTTCGTATTCCGAAACTGATCTGGTGTCCTAAAGCTTCACCAGAGGGGAGGTAGAGTTTCTTTGCTCTTCTTGGACTGGTCCTGTCCGGGAACAGAAGGAAGGAGGTTACAAATACTTGTTATTGTGCTGCTAGTTTGGATGAATTCAAATCGGTTAAACAAGAAGTAGTTTCCCTGAGAAAACAAGCTGTTAACAGCTCAGGTCATTTTAATGGGTTACAGAGTAAGTGTGTTTCTCAGCCCCACGACCTTTTCCTTGTCTCAATTTTGCTAGCAAACGCTTGGATGTGGTCAATATTCTCCATTGCTTGTCTAGAAATCCCTGGCAGGATTTTCCCGGGAGTCTGTCAGTGCTAACAAAGTGCATAGAAAACAGGTGTGGGAACATGAAATCAAAGCATCACACCAAGGAAAATCGCTCACACCTCAGCTCACACCAAGAATCCCATCTGGGCCCTGTCAGTGCCTGCACCTAAGAAGGGCAATATTTAAAAGCAGAGCTGGCAGTCTTAGCAATAAATCCCTGTCTAATCCGGTTTGCGTGTCCCTTCTGCAGAAACCAGATCATCTTATGCAGGGTTTTTCAACATCATATTACAGGTTTGAGTAAGAAAAAAGGCTCCTTAGTAGTAACTAAGGATACATGCTGGTTTTTAAAGAGTCTCCATGAGAGACTCTCCATGAAAGACAGTTAGGAAGGTTAAAGATACTTGGAAAGTTTTGGATAGTTTATTATGCTGGATGGTGGGTTGAATTCACTTTTGGGCTGAAGAGGTTGAGATGAAAACACTGCTCTGGAAAAGGCTGTTCTTCATTATTTGATTTTGAATTTTTTATTGGGATGCTGCTTGTTCCATTAAATAGTTCTGTCTTACAGCACTGCTGCCTCTCACATGACCTGATCATGGCTATAGAAAGTCCTGACTCATTTAACTACTTGAGGCCTATCCTGACATATCTTTTAGGAAAAACTTGTCTTAGCTACACAGAAAGTAGGACTGAAGTAGCTAAGATTCTGATTTATAAACTCCCCCTTATCATCCAGCTTCTCACACATACCTTGTTGCCCTGGAAGTAAGGGAGTAGGCCAGGAGCAGCTGTGGTTTTAGTTTAGAAAGACCATGGTACTGTATAGAACTCAGGGTAGTTGTAGACTGTGGCTGAGAGGAACATGCAGTACTTTATATAATGAATGAGCATTCGTATCTTCACAGTTTTGACGATCACTTCTTATTAATCAGACACCAGAAATGCTTGCAGGACAGCAGGATGCCGGCTTGTGCTCCGTCTCAAGAAGAAAGAAAACCTTTCAAGGGTGACTTTAATTCTCAAATGATTTTAATGTTTTAAGAGCTTTTGAATTGAAGTAAATAAACACACTCAATTTCCTTGAAGATGGAAGAATTCACTAGAACTTTTCTCTAGCTGTTGAAATGCATACTGTGATTTCCAGAGTGCTTATTTGTCTTAAATATGTACAGGTGGTGATGGTTTGTAAGGGCCTAAGAAGAATTCAAGGGCCAAGTTCAGTATTAATTTTGAAACAGCTCTGCCAATTAAAGGTATTAATTCTAACAAACAGCAGAGGGACAATGATTTTTATTTTTTTTTAATTGTTACAGCTGCTCTACATAAACAGCCATGAGACTGCTCCTACACATACACTGAGATGCTGGCATGTGTGTCTGAGTTTCTGTAGTTGTATGCTGTCCCTTCTAACATTAAGCTTGCACAGGGGGCTTACTTAACATCTTTTAAAGATGAGCTTCTGTAAAATTTTACTTGGCATTTAACAGTGAAGTGAGTCAAGAGGGGTTTTGGAGAAGTGTTGAATTAGAAAAAAAATAATTGAATTACACTTTTTTTGCTTGTTATGTAAGCACATTCATCAAAGCCTGAAGGGTTTTATGTAAAATTTAGCCTCAGAACAGTGAAGTAGGGCACTCAAATCTCCATTTTGCATGCTAATATAAAGTGAAATACAGATTTCCTACTTGCACTTTAACAGCTACAGAGAGAATAAAGTTTTGGAGTCTTTAGCCTCGATCTAGTGAGTGAAAAACATGCTTTTACAGGTGTATCTCAACAAGCATTTTAGAGCTTCCATATACACACTACAATGAGTGTCTTTGAAATACTACTTGTCAGACAAGATTCCCCTGCTGAATACTGTAAAACCTAAAGTTTCTGTTCTTATCCACCATTTCACTTGTTTAAAATCTAAACAGCTCTTCAAGTAGATTTAGGGTGGTTTTTTTTTAGTTTTGGTTTGGGGTCTTGTTTTTGTTTGCTTTTTCTTTTTGATTACTTCAAAGAGAACTCCGTGAAGACTGGGTACATATTCAAACTTTCACAGCTCAGAATAGATCAGTTTTAGGGCTGGTATTAAAGAATGCCTTGTATTGCTGATTTTAAGAATATGCAGAATCTAGGATTCTTTAGTGTTTCATGTATTTACTCATCTCCCTGTGATGCTCCACGAGAGACAGGCAATAGTACGTGAAAGGAAACAGGTGCGAGAAGACTGATACTGCCTGCAAGGACCAAAGCAGCAAAGCTGAAATACAGAGGTAAGGTTGTGGGGTGCCTTTGGGGAGCTGCTCCCGGGGTGCGCTGCCGGCAGCTGGGCGGAGCGGCCGAGGCCACCCAGGAGATGGTGCTGTTGAACCGGGTAAGCGGCGCAGCCCTGACCCAGAAGCATCTCTCAATGCGGTCCTCCCTGTTTTCCATCTGTGTTGCATGTTATTCTTTGGGGTTCTCGTTTTCTTTTGGGAGGAGGTGTCGGTATTGAACCCAGAGTGTATCCCGGTCTGATATGTGATGCCAGCCCCAGACAGACGCCCCTACACCCTCCGTGGAGATGACGCTAGTGCTTGAAGGCGATGTTTTCTCCTCGGACTGCGTGGCTGGTGAGATGGTAACGCCGAGGCGGGGAGCAGCTTCACAGCACATTGGCCTCATCGGAGCTACTGCCTGAGAAGCGCCGTGCCAAAGCCAAGCGTTTGCCGGGTGTCCGCTGCATCGCTGCAAGAGGTGGGGAGCAGCGCGCCCACTCGTGAGGGCTCCTCGGGGACCCACCGCCCACCAGCCTCCCTCTGCCACCCTCGGAGGTGGCCTATCCCCAGATACACGTGTTGGGGAAAGGTAAGCGTGAGGGCGGCTCTGTTGCCCCATGGCAAGGACTTGAGCAGGGCTGAGTATGGGGTCCACCATGTTGCCTGCGGTGCGTGGTGGGCGCGGAATGCAGAACGCAGAGGTGCCACCAGCACCCGGTGGGATGCACGGCTCTGGGGCACCCTTGTCCCATGTCTGGGGGCACAAGATGCCCGCCTCCCTCCTGCGCTGGTGGGCCATGGCCAGCTCCTCTGTTTGCAGCCAGCTCAGGATGGGAGAATTTGAGGTGGCAAAGGGGAATTTGGGTTTCTTTCAGTCTGGGGTGTATCAGCAGAGCAAGAGGGAAGATGGTTGTGGTGACTTTTTCCCATGATTTGCTATTTTATTAGCATCCTCTGGCTGAGTTCAAGGCTTCAAATCTGGCCAGGAAAGAGCAGCAGGGCATGGACCAGGTCAGCGGTGGCCCTGGCCAGTGGCTGTAGCAGCACGAAGTCACCAGAACGGGTGTTTGCAGAGCGTTTAATGGAGGAGTGCAGCAAAGGCCTTTCCCCAGTTGCAGGAGGGCTTACATCTCCGAGTGTTTCTGCATGTGTAACCAAGCTGTGACTGGGGTTTTATATGTGACATAAATCAGCAGCTCTAATTCCCTGAGCTGTTTTCTATCTGAATGGGTTTTACCAAAATTCAGCCTTTCTATGTTCAGATGCAGAGGCAGAAAGCGAGCCGAGTCAGGTATTTGGAGGCTTTACCAGGCCTTGCAGCCTCGTAGTGCAGCCGCCATTCTGCTACAGAGCCATTCTGAGTTGGCTGCAAGCAGCTCTCTGCAGCTGAAGAGAGCGTGGCCACCGGTGGCAAAGTGGCCAGTGAGGGGGGAGCCCTCCATGGGGAGTGTGGCTGAACCACACATGGCATGGACCCACCAAGGAGGCCAGTGGTATAAGGATTTGAGGATTAGGTCTGTTGTGCTGCATTTTATCTCCTCTCTTCCCAAATCATTAGCAGCAATTCAATGGCCAGAGGTAGGTTGTTTTGGTTTTGTTTTGTTTTGTTTTTCCAACTATTCGCAAACAATAATTGATTTACAACTCAGCTGATGTGTTGTGGGGCTTTCACTGCATGAGTAGTCATTTGGCAGTGCATGAGGAGGGAGGTGGGTGAGGAAAGGGTTGAGGAACTCTGTTGTCCACTAGTAATCAGGTGCATCCGCAGCTGGAAACCGGAAGAAAACACTGAAGAAGCTTCTAACAATTTAGGAAGGAGCATAACAGAAAAAGTAGCCCAAAGCAAGCCTCTTCAAATACCTTCGCTTTTCATGTGAACTTGAGGTACAGGTCAGCTCTCTCTCTGCTGAAGAACTGTCAAGTTTTAGGGCTGGGGCTGTGGTGTTGCTCAAGCCCAGGCCTCAGGAGTGAGTGTTGTGAGCAGGAGAGGGCTTAAGGCTCAGGCCATGACTTTAACTCAATCAACATGCACATATCTGTCTCAGAAAGGTAAGCTCTTCCTGTGTATTAAAGGGGAGTCTCAGCAGGCACCAGACAGCAAGTTACATATTTTGTTTTAGGAACCATTTTACACCAAACTTCTGGATAAAATAAAGTGCTGAGGATCAGCACAATGACTAAAACCAGAGGAGACCTCTTTTCTCTGAGGTCCCAAAGCACCGAGCTATACCATCAGGCTTCCTTTCACCCCAGAAACTTTGCAGTTCTTTCTGAGCCAGGAAACCTGCCACAGCAAGTGGGAGAGTGTGTGCACTCTTCCCTCCTGGTGCCTGGGTGCTTCACCAGAGATGGGCAATGCTGGTTTAACCTCTCTCATGTGCAGCCTTCCCATGTCCCAAGGCAAGAACTATCATCATTATGCTGTTACATAAAAGCTTCTTCTACCACCAGGCTGTTACTGGTATGGATGCATTACTGATATGGCAAACTCCAGGTTTGTCAGCTACTGCCCAGTTTCTGCCTTTGACAGGTCTAAAACAGGGGGTAGTTGCCCTGTTTTTCAGCCTGGGCCAGAGCCATAAGTAGGTATGGAATTTCAGACCAAAATTCCCCCTTTTTTAGGTGCCTAAGTTCTGATATCCTGATTTTTGGTTCTTAAGTAATGTGCAGGAAGGAATTCAAGCCAAGATTGTGTCTGATGCTGCTAACAGACACATTAATGTCGTATGGTCCAGTAGCCTAGCGGAAAATAAAATGCAGAAAAGTGACAGAAATTTGAACTTCAGAACATCTGGGTTTTGTTCACATTGAGAAGGTTAGTCAAGAAAGCTCATGAGGGAAGAGTACAAGAAGAAAAAACCTTAGAGATGCCATAAATTCCACGTAAGAACAATAATAGAGTCTGAAGGGTATGTATGGTGCTAACAAACATAATACTAGGAAAATAAAGAGGAAACCAGTACAACTGAATGGCAGTACTGGAGAGCTCTTTTGAATCAAATGGGAATCCTTCCAAATTTGAAAATCTAAACTTAGGTTTCCAATACCTTGGTTTATTAATTAGTGTAAAGACTAGATGAAAGGGAAATTAGAAGGAAATAAGGCAGACTGCAAACAGCTAAAGGTATAAAAGACAAATGCTTCAGGTTTGTCAGTTGGAAGAGTAGGAATAAATAATTGGTAGTTTAGAAACTGGATCATCACTGGTGAATAAAGGCAAAAATTAAAGAAGATACAGGCATTGCTGAGAATATAAATTATTTCTTTGCATCACTCTTCGGCACAGAGAATTTCAGAGCAATACCTACTGGGACTTGCTCTTTTCTGGTAATCAAGATGTGTCAGAAGAAGAGCTGGAACAAATCGATAATTTAAAAAGCAGCAAATCATCAGCTCCAGATGGTAGATTGAAAAGTTCTGAAGAAGCTTAATATGAAATAGCTGATCTGAAGCAAAAATATGCTGCAGATAATTAATTTTTTTATTTTAAAAAAATTAAAAATCTATTAAATTAGATGTTAAAATGAATTAAAAACATCCATTTAATTGGAGAAGTGGAACGTAATAATTATATCCAAAGTTAAAAACAAGATTGAGATAATTTGAGGAAGCACACTCCCTTTACCCTGACATACATTTCTGTTTTATAAACTGGTTGAAAACAGAATGTAGAGTAGGGGAAAATTTATTTTAAAAAACCCAAACCCAAAACAAACAAAAAATGAGAAAAAAAAATGGTGTCCCAATAGGATCTAAAGAACAAGGTTTCTGCAAAGAAAAATCATGCCTCATCATTAATCTGTCGTAATTCCAACTGGGCCAGTCTTGTCATGGACAAAGAAGAAGCAACTGCTGTAATTTAGGTAAACCTCAAAGGAGCTTTGGCCTGTGTAGGATACTGTGAATCAAAGAGAAGGGAGCTTGCTGTGTACCTCTTGGCTGATGTGACTGTACCAGGCTGCATATCCAAAAAGCCCTGACCATCCTTGGCATCTCCATGCTGCATCAGTTTCATGACTTGTTCCTGCTCTGTGATGGTGTTATCCCACCTACGTGACACCAAGCCCTGCTTTCATCTGTCCTGAGAGGTCAGAAACCAAGAAAGCAGATGAGAGATCTGTTTCTAGCCTCTGAGAGGTTAACCACAGGTTGTTTCTGTGCGTCTGTTAGATTTACAAGTCTGAGAAGATGAATATTGTTAAGCAAGCTCCCACACTGTTTTTAAATTTCAAGTCCTACTGTAGATGTAAAGGCTGTTCTGGGAAACTGCAGGAGGGCACGAAATAGGGAGTTGAGGAGCACCAGTGGCTGCTGTGGTAGGGATCTCTTCCTGCAGGTAGCACCAAGATAGCAGCTTTGTGGTGGATGCGTACATGTGGAAAGAAAAATATTAAGAAAAAATTTAAGGCCCTCCAACTTCTTAGGTAAAACCAGGGGCTGGCTGGCTGAATCCTCTCTACCACTGTCAGTGCCACACACTAGAGGTATGCATAGTATTATTTTTTATTAGAATTAGCTATGTAACAGGAATAATTTGTACTAGAGAACTAGAAAATGAACATGGCAAAGAATCTGACTTCAGAAGAAGAAAGAAGAGGAAATGTATTAATTTCCCCTTCCCACTCAATACAATGCATGAATTAAGTAGACACAGTTTCAATGTCGACATGATTTAACAGCATTCCGGTGTGTTTATAATCAATACTCTGGATGAGGTGAGAGGAAAATATCATCAGAATCCATACCTTTACCCTTAACAATGCATGTTTTCTATCTTAATTTTATGTAAATTGGGCCTATTTGTGGCCTCCTCATTGTGTTCTTTGTTCCCATGTTCAAAGCTACCCACCTGCTTCCATGCTGCCAGCAAAGGCTGACAAACTGCCCATATTACCTGGAGTAAAAATCTCAATAGGATTCTGTGGAACAATTTTTTAAAGAAAGAAAACAAATTCTAACAAATATTTCATGCCCAGACCCTTTGTTAAGGTCTAGAAATTAGCAGTTTTCATCAACTTCAACCAGTGGTTCTTTGCTCTTTTAGACAGACAACAGAACTACTAACTCCTTGTTTCTACTTCTCCTTTATCCTTTGCTTTTGTCTGTCTGTCTGTCCGCCTCCTCCGTTTCTTCTGATCTCTGCTTCCATGTATTCTTCCCTCATTCCTAGGATCTCCCCTTCTTTGCCTCCTTCTCCCAGCTGTGTGATGCTGGTGTTGCTCATCTTCCTCTATACCTGCTCCTCCCATATAGCATTGTCAGCTCACAGCTGTACTGACTCTGGTGCCCAGCCAGAGTCAACTATGCCAGAAAAGCTAATTAGAAGGTGTAGGATGCTATGTCTCATTTTTGAGATCTGTACATCTCAACGTCGCAGTGACTCTGCTGATTAGGAAATACTGATTTATAGTAACATTAAATGATACAAACTAGACATAAATAAATAAATATTTAAGAATTTCTGGAATAGCCTTGAGGGTTTTCTCTCTGCTCTGTTCTGTGCAATTATTTTTGTATCAGCAAACCCCAGACTACAGCACTTCTAGTGTTTCACTGGGAACAACATCAGCCACAAGATGCCTGCAGAAGTGCTCTATTTATGGGTGATAAATTGGACTGTAGATTTTAGAAAGGATGTGTTTCACCTTTTCCTTAAATTTTCTATGCAGCCATAGAAGGGAGGGAAGGATGGTGCAGATGTGCCCAGGACGCTCTTAAATTAGCTAATTTAGATGTGAAATCAGTTCACCCATGGCAGCACGGAGCACATCAGCATGGCTAATTCACTCAGCTCCCCAACAGTCCCGAGGGTCCCACTGCTCAGCTTTTTCAGTGCTCTTAACAAGAAGAGTCTCCCCTCTCTAATGCCATGAGACACTGCGGCTCATGTTGTCACACAGCAATTCAGCTGCTTGATGTGACAGTTTGATGCTATGCAAGCTTGTGGGCTTTTCCACAGTAGACTTGAATTGCTAACACTTCAGGATCAGTAGGTTCGGGTCCTTCCTTCCCATTTATGAAAGCACCCATAACTGTCAAAGTTCAAGAGAGCTAAGACCCTAAAAAATGCTTGAACCGCTGTACATCAATGCTATCATCAAATGTTTCCTTAGAAGTGGTTTCCATGTCTGAGCAGAATAGCAGAAAGCTCTGGCATCTCTTCCCATCTCAAAAACTACTTTGGACTGGAGAATACAATAAGATGTGGGTGATGATTGCCTACAGCAATTCTCAAAACCACTTTATTCATCATTAAGACTAAGAAAGTTTTCCTCCTTAGTCGCAGAACTATGGAGTGGGAAATAGAGATTATAGATAGAGTCTTGAGAAAAAGCTTAGTGCTAATTATCAATAACATCTTGTGAACTCTTCTAAGATGTCCAAGTTGTGAATGTTTGCCTGGGCTCCAGTTAGAAGAAAAATATAGGTAGGTTTTCTGATCACCATGCGAATTGTAATATATATATTACAATAATAATAAGGCAAATTGTAACTATGACGTTTGTGATTATTTTTCTTCCTTTCCACCCCTTCATGGTTTAAGGTAGGATCTTTGAGTTGGTGGACAAGTTGTTTTTCATTTTTTACCTCTCAAAAAATGGAGTGGGAGAGTAGAACTTCAGATCTTATGTCTAGGAGAAATTTTTATATAGTTTTCTACTTGGTAAAGCCAAAGTTAAAAGAAAATTAAAGCAAATTTTTCTCAGAAGAGGTATATTATTTTGTCTGGTCAGTTATTGTGAGTTTGTTTTCCAGAACTGCTGAGTTCAGCTGGAACTTTAGGTGCTTGATTGCTTTGAAAATCATGCCCATGGTTTCCATTTCCAGGTAAAGGGCCATGATGGTTTGTGTAGTAATTCTGACACTGAGGATGAAACAGAGGCTCCCCCTTTCAGAGAGACCCTCTTACTTCAGGGACTGCAGGGGTTATAAGTACTGAAACTGGTTTAAAGTCCCTTCCACTTTGAGGTAAGCTGAATTCCACCAGGAATTGCAGTCCCCAAGTTCAGCACAAAATGATGCAGCCCCAAATACAATGTTGCATCTGACCCCACTCTAGATTATTATTTGACATTTAATTTTTCTTATGGAGATCATAAAGAGTACGTGATGGAGCTCTACAACAGCTCCTCTGAAGACTTCTGGGAACTGGTATCCTGAGACAATAACAGGAGCAGTTTGAATTTTATTAGGTAGGCAAATCCTTGTTTCACTATATCAGTAGCTGGGTTGATACGTCATTCTATTCACTATCCTGCTTTGTTTGAAATTTACAATGCTGAAGCCAATCTGATCCCTGTAATTTTACCCTCTGGTTTTTATGCTTCTGATGCCAGCTGACCACACTATGTTGCCATCTTGCTTTTTTCAGTGTGAATGTCTCCATTTAGATCTTCTGAAAACAAGTTTACCCTATTCTGGCATGCAGAATATTCCCAGTGAGTCCTGGAGACAGGTTTCCGAGGATTTAGTTGACTTTGAGATCACCTCCTGGAGGATGGAGGTATAGAACTATAATTGGTTTCTCAGAGTTGATTTTCTCCTCCTATTAGCTGACCGCAGATGAGTGATTCACTCACTTAACTTTAGATTGGCTCAAGAGATTGAAGAGCCCTTTCTTGCTCTCATATTTTAAATGTCTCCTACCATTCCTTCATAAACAGGCAGTTGAATGATAATAAGTTTGAACCCGAAGTACCTATTTTCTTTACCACATTGAAGTGTAGCTGAAAGCATCCAAAGGTTTGTGTAGCCGTTAAGAAAGTGATTTACTGTTTTTCAAAACATACTGTTGCTTTTGTTGATATGCCCCACTGGAGCTCAACAAATGTGCATTACTTTTATTACCATGATAATACAAGCCTGTACACTTTCTGATGAAATTCAAAGAGGCACTTGCATTCTCTTCTGCTTGTAACTAGAACAGAACAAACAGTACAGGAGGAGACCCTGACCTATTACAGCAGTTCGTATGGGCGCCATGGTCAGGATGCCAGAGCAGTAATCGTGGTTCCAGGCTCAGGTTCTGTTTCCCGTTATATCAATGACTTAACCTATTTATTTTTTTTTTTAATCAATGAACTAACACTGATTAGACCACTGAGTAGGGTTTGTCCTTAGGCCTGATTCTGCAGCACCAGTGACAAGTGACCAGTGATACTAAGTTTGTCTGTGCTGTCTCTGTGTCTTCCTTGGGAAAATGAGCAGTATGTGGTGGGATACACAGGTTAAGGAACACTTTGCTGTGATGCTGCTGTGTCCCAACTGCTGTGTAAACCTGGGTAGGTTTTAACACAAGAGTTAGACAAATATTGACATCTGCATGGAGGTGTCTACATGTGAAATGGCTGTCTGTGCTCTGATCATAGTCATTGATGGTCAGTCAGTACTGCCAGAGGGGTCCAGAGAGGTGTGCAGGCACCAGGGGCTCAATTCCATTGCTTAAACTTTGCTGTCTGGTGCCATTTGAGATACCCTGGAGTAAGTGGGACATCCATAGAGAGCTGAAGAGTTGACACAGGATTTTTGCTGTTCTGGAGTGGCAGCTGCAGGCCACACAGGACATCTTCAGCTGTCAATTTACACAATCAAACCTAGCTGTCTGCTTGAGGGTGAGCTGAATTGCTCGCAAGGATCTGCTTACTGTATTGGCAAAATCTCCCAGTGATGGCAACCTGGACATATTACTTGCATGTAGACACCTGGATGGAGGCCTCTTCCAACTGAATCCAGTCCCTTATGGCTCAAGATACAGATCCAACTCCTGGAGACATTTAGCTATCTAGGTAAGCAGCTCCAGAGGGCAATATATTCAGCCGATTTTTAATACCTATTAGAGAATGAAATGGATTGCCCTCTGAAAGTGCCTTTCATCAAACTGACTAGAGAGAGAGACTAGGCATATTAGCTGTTTAACTTTCAGGTTAAGAAAGGGAATATCATCCCACCTTTAAGTCAGGTGTAATCCTTTTAACTCCACTGACCTAGAAACAGCTTTGTTCAGTTACCCACAGGAAAGTACATGTGGGAGAACTGGTAATGATCTTTTGAACCTCAGGAGCATCCTTGAATAGTTCTGAACTTTGCAAAATGAAATTGACTTAAAGATAGTTGGAATTGAGCTAAGCATAAGCTAAAAGCTTACTGTGTCCCTTCTCCAGATGCAACTTTGCACCTTTGTAGACCAAAAGATCTGTGGAAATGAGAATACTGCCTTGCTCTATTTCCCTGGACAAATCCAGCCTTCACTGCTCCAGGTGGCGGTTTTTTTATCTCCTCCCCCTAATTTCCTCCTTTTTGAAAGATGAAAAGACCACAACTGCACTAAGGTTGGTCTGGGAGACATACAAATTGTGATGGTTGCTGTGGGATTAATGGGGAAAATTTAAAGTGGGAGTAATGACATTTTCAAATTAAGGCTGGCTGACCCAGATGTTCTTTATAGACATATCTCATTTAGAAGCTTAAGTGAATTATATGGTCAAAGTTTTAAAAGGAGGTGGGAGGGGAAAAACTGGGACAACCGAAAAAATGCAGCAACGATGAATGTCTGAAAAGTGCCATAGAGACTGTATAAATCCACAATTCACTGATCACCCTGGGGACATGGGGAAGTAGAAGTCACTGCAGCAAAGTAATAGGTAAATCCTCAATGGGTGTACACTGAATTAACTCCAGTGGGATTAATTTCACTTATACCAATAAGAATCCAACCCTCACCAGCGTGGGGTGATGGCTTTGGTGAGAAAGTCATAGTGTCAGCTTGATATATCATTAAACAGCATTATTTTGCCTCCATAATTGTCCAGAATGTAATGTTGTGCAGGTGCTTTAATTAATTTATCTTTTTATCTGTATTTAGATGATGAGAACTTTAAATAAAACACACATATTTATTACTGATTTACATATACATGCTAAAATGCACATTCATTTATTGAGTAGAGTGCACAGAACTGTTGGGATGAAAGAGCCAAGCAGATTCTGGCAGCTAGCAGTTTCCTTGTGGTCACTATTCTGTACTTACATCCATGCAGAGGACATATGTATTGTAGAGACTTCTAAGGAAACCAAGCAGCAATATGACACTGACAATTTTCTGTCCATATTCCTGTGATGTCTTGTTTATAAAGATCCTGAATTATCTTACAACGTGTAATGAAAAGAGGGTCACAACAAGTACAATGACAGGAATGGTGCCAGGCTGCTGAAAGTCCAGCACTGGCAGGAGATTTGTGCAAGACCTCTCTGGCAAAAGCAAGAATAGAGTCAAGATTTCTGGGTCTCAGCTCTACACCACAAAGACAAGGCTCCCTGCAACAGAGTCACCTGGGCAGTCCAGGTTTCCCTTTATAGGTGCTGGTCAAGAGTGCTTGTGATCGAGTGCTGCCTACTAAAGCTATAATCAAGGTTTACCCTGTACAAATAACCTGATGCCATCACTACTTGATGATCTGGGGATCTGCTAGGTTAATAGGGTACAATTGCAGCATGAGCCCATAACTGACCTCCTCTCATCTGGGGCCACCAAGCTACTGAGCTCATGTCCAGTTGAGGAACACTCTCCAGTCTGATGCCATGTGCTGTTGGAGGTACCCTGGCACCCAGTGGTCCACCACACATAGTGGTGGGCCCAGCTGCGTTCCCTGGCTCTTACTTGTTGTCATGGTCTGGAGGTTGGAATAGAGCAGGGGATGTTGTGCTGGCTGAATAGCTCCTAGTGTCCCCTGAAGGTTTGCTTGGGAGGCTGTCCTGTCCTAGAGAAGCACCTGAAGGGAAGTGTACAGAGAGAAGTTGACAGGGAGAGTCTTGGCATCCTGAAGTGGGAGATAACATTACCGGTTTGTGCAGCTTAGCTGCAAAGGTAATATTGCTAATGAATCCATGCCGATTGTTTCCCTTCTCCCCCTCCATGTCTGTGCCCCCCTCAGCTCAGCCCTCTTTTTTAAGCACCTTTCTTTTTTAAACCAACACTATAATCTCTTACTTGTAAATTTCCATAGGCAGACTTGGATTAAAATAAACCAGAAATAAAGCATCTCTGCCTTCACATTCACTTTACCACTTTTTGTAATTCTTTGAGTTGATTTTACCAACGCTTCACTCCTCCAGATGCTGTCACAGCTTTCATATGTCAGCACAAGGCTTAGGCAACCTCATCAATCAGTCATACTGCCTCCAGGCAGCGGGTGACTTAGCAGGCGTTATTTGCTGGAAGGAGAGAGTTCACTCAGGTTAGGCTGGTGGGAAGAACAGTCAATGTTGGCAGTGGAACTTCAGGAAAATCATGGCCTCGTGCACACTGGGGGTGGCTAATTCTGCCACTAGAGAACATCATCCCTCTCTTGGAATAATACTTCTGTCAAGTGAACCCACCTTCACTATTAGTTTGAATCATGACAGGAAAATAAACTCTCCTATTTAGAAGACACTGCTTGTCCTTCGCTTACGTAAGTCAGAGCTATGGTTTCTGGGCTCTCACTGAACGCCTCCTTTTCTCTGTATTTTTCCACCTCATTTGATACGATTTTGTGATTATGGGTTTTTTTTAAGAGTTTTTTAAAAAAGATGTATTAATTACACAAATGCTTGGTGGAGAGAAAGGCTCATGTCAAAAGATTTAAGCTTTGGGTTCAATTTGGATGAGTGCCTGAAATTTAGCTCTGAACCACTGGCAGTCTTTGAATTTATAAATACTAATATTCACCTGAGATTCTGGTCTGAAGCAAGAGCAAGACTTTTATTCTGTTCAAGTTCCCCGTCTCATCATAGCAAATGAGCACTTTTCAGGCAAGCAACAAGTGGCATGGCTAACAACCATATAACGCTTATTCTTTCTTCCCAGCAGTTGTGGTGAGAACAGTCAAGGTCTGCCCATTCAGGCCAAGGACTTAAAAAGGCACTTGATATTTTTCAGGACACTTGTAAAATCTAATACAAATTATCTTTGTTTGGGAATTTCTCCACTCTTGGATGGGCGGTGTTAATCAAATACAGGGTGTGGGTTCAGCATCCTTTCCATTCCCCAAGGCCATGGAGTGAGCGAGAGTCTGTAACAAAGCTGGTGCCCAGGAATAGAGTGATCAAATCAGATAGATTAAAGTCTGAAAACAGCAGAAGGCATGGCAATAGGATAGGAATAACACTTCAGTTATGATAGAATTGTGGGAAAAGGCTCATGCATTTAAAAATTAGGGGTTTACATTTTCTTGCCATCTGAGTAGAAAAACATTAAAGAATTAGAACTGACATTGAACAGAAAAGTGAAACACTGGATTTGGGATTGGATATGTGATGAAGTTAGGAAACTCAGAGAGGATTTTTTCCTGACTAATTGGTAGAACCCTAGGTAGAAGTGACTGTGGTGCTGTGTAAGCAAGTATGTCCTTTCAGTCTGCTGTTTCCTGCATGCATGTTTTCATGTGTTTTGCCAATTCCTGTTCCAACACAGGCAAAGTCTTGTGGTAATCTCTTGGCAGCAGCTGCCCGGGTGGATTTGGGAATTTTCATCTTATGGTAAGGCTGGACATGTCACCAAGTCAGGGCATTCTGTGCTAGCTGGAGATTTCGGTTTCCAGTGTCAAGAAAGAAAAGGCAGACAAAATGTTATCTTTCTGACTCCCATACACACTGGGTCTGAGCACAGGGCTGAGGGTATCCAGCAATACTTAGTCTGAATAAACTCTTCTTTCACCTGATAAAGGTGAGCAGAACTAGAAGCTTCTTTTTTTAACCACACATGATGGAATACTGTTACTATTTAATACTTGTATCGAATCTCAGATAATTGCAAAAATGCTGACTGCTGTCTCAATTTATCCACATGCAATTAATAATATTGATCACCCTAGACTGACCTTGAGAGTTAATAACTGTTTTTTCCCTTAGTTTCCTTGATGAATAGTGCTTTCTACATGCCAACTTATAATTTTGTCAGGCTGTCAGATCACAGGGTCTGATCTTGCAGACACTGAAATACAAACAGCCCTGCTGCAATGGCTGTTTCTTTAGGATCAATAGGGCTTTATACGTCTAGGCTGAGAGAAAAAGTACTGTTTTTACATAACTTGGCCTAGGGGGAAGTCTGCACAAATGTTTGTGTAGGAGTCAGATTGCTTGAAAGCTGGATAGGATACGCATGTAAAGATTTGGGGCTCCAAAAGCTGGGCCTTATTTTTTCCATCTAATAATCAAGTGTTGGTTTTTTTCCTCAAAGTCTTTTCCAAAGTAAGCATCCTGGTTAAGACACAAAATAATGGATAATTGAAACAATTTATTTGTCTCATCTCATTTGAAGGGACCTTTAGAGGTTATTTTGCTCTAGGCAGTCTGAATAACATCTTTTTCCCAATTGGCCTTGAACAAACTGAAAAATTCAGTTATGGTTACCTTTTATTCCTATGCTGCTCTGCTAACCTAATACTAATTTTATTAGTATTATGTTATAATGAATCATCAGTTCTGTTCTTGTTTTGTATGACACTTTTCTCTTAAACTCCTACTGCACTATGTGCCTGAACACTCATACACATCCCTCCAACAAATTTTTTTTCTGTTGAGATGCCTACCAGAAAGATCAGAACTACCAGCAGGGCTCCAAATGGAGAATTTAGCAAATAAGGGTCTGTCAAAGTCGCTTAAACAATTTTATTCTCTGCTACAGAGAAAACTAAACAAATCTGGAATGTCTGGAGTGGCACTACCAACCAAAGTTTGGCATCACTGAGAAAAGTTTGCAGAGCTGTATTATCCAAGAGACACCTAGCAAAGGAGTTTTGGGGAAGAAATACGCCTCTTCACATCAGTTTCCTCATATCAGCACTAACGCCCATTGGAGGAGCAGGATGTGGGAATGATGCACTGATACACTCACTGCTTCTTCTGTAGAGCAAATGGAGCATGTTGTCCTGTAACAGCAGCCACCCAGCACTTACTCAGCACTGATTTGTCTCCTCCATAGACACATATAACTGCCCCCTTTCCTTTGGACAGCTGGCTTTGTCTGAAGACACCTTATCTTTGTAGAAAGCATCTTGACAAACAATTCAAACACTGCCTCTTCGCTGTATTTGTACTCATTTATCCCCTCCCCATTGCATCCTCAGCTAAAGCAGATTATTGCAAAATCCATTTTAAAAGCACAGCAGTTTTATACCGAAAGATATCTAGAGGGCAGCAAATCTAGAGGGAAATCTCATCCTTCAATGCAAATGAAACCTCCTCTTTAATTTCATTTCTGAAAAATCAAGCACAGAGTTACATAAAACCTTTTTTCCCCTCTACACAAAGCAGCAATAAAAATATCTCTATAAGGTTGACATATAATCATACCTAGGAGCAAATTTTTAATTTGATTAAAGCTTACTGTAGTGCGCAAAGACTCTGAAGTTCAGGTGTGAGTCAAGAAAGAACTGCTCGGCCATCCATAATCCTATTTGAAAACAAATGTATTTTTAGAATACTGCTGTGCAACATGGAATGCTCCTGAGTTATTTGTGCATAACCATGGTTGGTGTGGAGGATATAGAATCATAGAATGGTTTGGGTTCGAAGGGATCTTAAAGATCATCTAGTTCCACCCACTCTGCAATAGATAGGGATACATCCCTATGTATTTATATTATATATATTTAATTCAATGAATTAATATTTATTTTTAATATTATACTTAATATATATTTTATTAAATATTAATATTGTGCTACTGATTGCAATTCTGTCATTCTTCATGTTTGGTTCAAATTGTAATTGGCTGAAGAGTAGCTGGTATCCAATTAACCGTTAGCAATAGAAATCAAGACTTCTGTGTCACCCTCTTTTATTGTATTGTGCATTCTTCAGCACGTTTTGAAACCTTTTGAGAAGTGTTTCTACAATTACACCTACTGATTTTCACCATCAACAGTTAATGAGTACAGACATAGGGATGTCAGGAACCTCTGCCTCATCTCCCTTACATTTTATGTTTGGTACTTGAGGTTTGGAGCTTGACCATCATGAACTTATCAGAACGCTTAAAAAAAATAAATAATAATTTTTAAAGCATGCAAATTATATGAGTTTTTACTTAATTTTTAAAGATTTTTTCACTTTATTTTTTCATAGAAAATTGACATTTGCATATTGAGAGGTGCAAGCAGAGGTAAATCAGTGCACCTTTGTGTGGATGCTGGTGATAACCAGAAGGAAAACCAGACAAGCTCCTCCAAACACAATTGGGAACACTGGTGTCTAAATGGGGAAGCCATGCTGAATGACTTGAATCACATCCCCCAGAACATGCCCAGTAAAACTATACCATTTGAATTTGACCTTGTATCCAATCTGGGCTGCAAGCACAGAGGTTAAGGATCCCAGGGGAGCACCCCTGGGTATCAAAGCTCTGCTTCTGTTTCAGCCTGCTGGGAGGGTCGTCTTCTATTCCTCACTTTCTGAAGCTGCAAAATAGGTTTAATCAACTGACCTCTGTTGATATGATATTTGCTTTTACATCTACTGATGAAAAATGTGATATGAGAACTGTGGGTGATTGTTATTATCAAGGGGCAACATATTTGCATTGAAATAGGATAGAATGTATACAGGGGAGAGGAGGACTGGGTCTGTGTGATAAGTTTTTTGCTGGAGAGCATGCCTGAAATGAGAAGCATTTATGTGGTACCCTGTCAGTGTGTATAGCAAAGGCTGTATCACAGCACACACGATTTCCTGCTAACTGCATTTCTTCTGGTGTACAAACTCCTTTCTATGTCTAATATATGTGGTGATTTTGCACAGCTGTCATTACAATACTTTAAAATATCAGGGAGTTTTTGTCACTAGAATAGTCAGTTGTTACTGAATATACAAAAGACAGCAACTTCCCTACATGACTGCTATGTCTGAACATCCGTATGTTTCTACTGCAGAAAGGGAAAATGCCCTCTCTTGCTCCAGCTTTACTATAATTTTCCTTTTGCCTTGGGTAACTGGTTAAAATGTGACCACCCAGTGATTTTCCAAAGCAGCTGCAAGTTGTGAGATGCTGTCTCAGAATGACACACTGCGGAGACCTGCTGGCCTGCTACTAATTAATGGCAATATGCAACTGCTTTTGTTTGTTTTTTCTTTTTTTAATTCACATACTTCAGGCACTGGGCGCTGGCAAAACCAGAAGATTTTGGCCTCTGAGAGATCAGTCTCTCCTCCCTACATAGGCAGGGTCAGCCTGGTCATCCACAGGCTGGTTATCATTCTCTGACTTTTACAGAAAGAGGCTTCGTGGCTGGAATACCAGCTCAGAGCCTGTTTGTGGCTGGAGGGGTGGCAGGTGAGGTGGCTGCTGCTGCCAGAGTCATGCAGGCCAGAGAAAGTGGCTTGCAAGGAGTGGACCCCTGCCTCTGGAGCAGCTGGGGTACAGTCAGTGGTTGCTATAAGCAGAGGATAGTTGTTTTCTGGCTGAGGTGGGAAATGGTTGTAAAATGTGGAAAGGGTGCCCCTGTTAGAGATCTCACACAGGAGATGTGATTTTTTGCCGACAACGCTCTGTAGCATCACCCTCAGTTGTGCTGTCCTTTTCCTTGACCATGCACAATGGGCCCATTTCACAGTCAGAGCTGACTGCAAGAGGAGTATCACACATCCTCTGTCCTGTGAGTAGCAGGTATATCTGAGCTGTGAGAGGTTAAACTCTATTGGACTCCTGTGGTTGCTCAGAAAACTCGCCCTGCCTAGGGCTTCATAAATTAAATATAAACACCATTTACATCTGCTTAAAATCTGAATTGAACTTGAAATTTATGTTCAGTCCAGCAGTGAATGTAGCTGCTGTTAAATTGCTCCATTAACTGTAAAGCAAAGTTTAATCTTCAGTGTTTTACTTTCAAGAAGTGCTTTTAAACACTGGTAATGTTCCCTTTACTCTGTTCCTTTAACTTTACATGGAACTGAAAGGTTTGTCCTAAGAAGAAAAAAAAAAGGAAGATTTTAGGATTAAAATACACATGAAAGTAATGCAAAGATTGAAAAAAAAAGAAGGAAGGATCAGCATTACCAGGAAGAATTAAGAGGAGCAGTGTTGGAGCGACACTGAAGCAACTTGCTGCTTTGCCTTTTTCTTTCCAAATATTCAGCATGGTCAAAGAGCCCTACTAAGAAGATTACTTCAAGTACTTGTGACAAAGTACAAATGCAATTCAGAAAGGCAATTACTTTTTTTTCATTCAAATAGAATTTTTCAGCTTATAACATGGAGTTAATTGCCTCCTTTTTCCCCCCCTTTTTTCCTGTACTGGTCCTTTGTATAGGTTTAGTCATCCTTGAGGGCAGCTGCTCCATCTATACAGCAGTTGCCAGATGATTACCTCTTTAATGTTTTCACTGAGTACTTTGCTGGTTAACCTCCTTAACTGGAGAGCTGCTTATTGATATTTATGTCTTGTCAGCATAGAGGTTCATTAAGCATTGGTAAATGACATGTTTTCATATCTGCTGACACTAGAAATGCAATATGATCAATTGCAAATTGACTTTAGTGCAGCAATAGAGTGCATTTAACACACATCAGTGCATCACTCGTACAAGCACAGCTGAATTTTTATGGCTGTTTATATCTCTCTAATATCCAAGTATAATTCTCCCAAGTCGAACAATTCTTAGTAAAACAAAATGCAAAACTCAGTCCAACAAGCGACCACATATTGCAGGCCAACTCTTGACACAGTTAGTTTTTGGATGGCATGATGCGGAAGGTGGTGAAACAGCCCTGGTTGCCTCACCTCTGTCAGGAGGCAGACATGGGCTGAGGTGTCTCTTGCAGGTGTTTTCTCGCCCATCTTGGGCTGCACCTGGGGCAGCTCTCCAGCGCTCTACTCTGCTTGGTGTCTTGCCAGTACCTCCCCTTCTCTACCTGGTCCTTCTTCATCAGGAAGGCAACAGTGAGTGTTGCCTGCAGCCCAGGCAGGTCCAGAGATGGCTTTGTATATATGTAAGCCCCAGAAGCCAAGCTGACAGCCACCTCTGTGGCCAGTTTAATGACTGGGGGTCAAGAGCTTCCAGTCTTTCAGATGCACGTGGTCTTCTACTGTTCTGCTGCTTGCTCTTCTGGTAAAGAAGCCAGCCTTGTGTTGAGTTCAAAGTGCTGCTTTCTGATATTTTCTTACTGCAGCAGAAGTTCCTGAGGAAGCTGCAGCTGCTTTTAGTGGTTGGTACCTGTTGATAAACTGAGAGCCTTGGGGTTGGGGATGCTGGGGTAGGAGGACAGGGCTCTGAAACCTGTCCTGCTGACATGGTGACAGAGCATGCACTCCAATAGCACTGTCAGACACTGGGAATCTCCTGCAGTGTGGAGGCTGGGGGTGATGATCATCTATCTGATCGTCTCTCTAGGATAAGCTCTGAGCCTGTGCCAAAGGCATCAAAACAGCGACCGTGTCCCTGCAGGGTGCCTTGTGCCCAAAGCTGTGCACATGGATAAGAGTTTTGCTGGGTGTCCCTCACTGGACTACAGGTTCCCTGTTGTGTGTCCTTCTGGCCAAAATTTCTAGGTGCTATTACTATCTCTGTATTTCTGAGACTGCTCGCTCCTTTTAACCAATGTGCTCAGGGTGGGGCAGGTCACTTTCATGGATACCTCTGCACCCTCTTCTTTAGAAATGTGTCCCAGTGGCAAGGATAAGATTATGACTACAGATCCAGGCAGATTCTATGACACATGATTGCCATCAGAGCTAGGAAAACCATATCTTTATCTTCAAAAAAAGAAGGGGAAAAAAAAAAGATACTTTCAGGCAAAGATCTTCATTAGAAAATATCATCAGGTTTCAATTTAACAAAACACTGTAAAATAAAAGAAAGCCATGAATGCAGGTGATAGCCCTGGGAACATCCAGTGCTAATTTGCTATGCCAGAACGTATCTCCTGTCAAGTTAGATTATTATTTTTCTTTACTGTTCTGTCACACATTGTTTCATGTGTGAGATTCCTAACCAGTAACTGAGAAAAAGCAGAGAGGATTTACTCCACTAAGCCCATTATTTTATATACTGGAGGAAAAAAAATAACAGCTTTTGTTGAAGTCTCTTTGGAAAGAAAGAAAGATCTTTCTATTGTTTTAATGGGGTCAGCTTTGGTAACTTAAAATCTATACATAGCTGAAACATTTTGACATTAATCTGAATTAACCTGGCTCTTAGCTTATGCTTTCCTTCATTTGGAATATTGGCAATACATCCTTGGCTTTATATGCTGCGTTAACTTTTTTGCTTTGTCTTATAAAAATAAAATTAAAATTCAGATTGTATCTTCTGTATAGAAAAATCATGAGTTTACAATCTAACTTCTTTGGTTTGTGACCTTTCTGAAGAAAACTTCCAGTGATGTACTCTTCCTGGTTATAATTATTCTCACTGAACATCCAGAATCATATTTGCTCATGTTCACCTTAACTGGTGGCTGTGTCTGTTTGCTCTCTGTGGATTGAACCACGTGAAACAATATTATTTCAGCACCATGATAACAGAATGCTAAATTAATATTATTGCTCCCTAACAAAATGACTTTGATGTAAGATTACAGTATCCTTATTTTGTTACAGAGCCATGATACTAGTTCAGCTTTCTGCTATTCACAGCACTGAACAGATATCGGTGGACTTATTAGGCGTACAGCTGTGGAGTTCACGCTGAGGTAGAGATGAAGGCAAATTTCAATCCATGTTTAAGACCGTGAGTTGGAGCAAATGGCAGAGCCAGTGATTTTGATCTTGGTTATCAACATGCTGATTGTCCCCACACCTTTTTCCAAACTCCATCATTTTTTAGCACGGTGCAAGGCCAGATCCTGCCCTGGGAAAAGCTGCAGTGCACTGGCAGCACAGGCTGCAAGCTGTGGGTCTGAACAAGGCATATTTTTAAAAAAGAGGAAAGAAAGCCCCTGTACTTGCTGTTCACAAAATACCAAAAATTAGAAAGGTGAAGAAAAAAGGGCTGTCCAGGGAGGTTTGAATATCTATGCAAAAATGTTATGATTACACTAAATTCTTGACAATTTAACCAAACACTTCTTGTGTATGCAAGTAAGAATAAGCAACATTTGGAAGGAAAGAAGGAAGAACAAGTGCTTTTAGAGGTCACATATTCCTTCTAGCATTCACCAGGAGGGATAGTGTGTAAAAGCATGGTGTGCACTGAGCTAGTAATAACCAAACAATTTGAGATCATGGGGAGTTTTTACATTTTCCTTTCCTTTCCTAAAATCAATTAGAAATCAATTTTATTTCAAGAACAAAACTGCCTGAAACATCAGGAAAATGGCTAAGTAGATAATTTATAGATAACTGTAACTCTGGCTGATGATGCCCACTAACAACAAAATGCAAGAAAACAAGATTCCAGAGCTTTTTAAACCGATCTTCTGGAGACCTCCTAGAGCCAGGCTTTCTCAAAGGACTGGAGACTCTATTTCTGCCATCTGTGGCTGTCCAAACAGCAGAGCCACGGCCAGGCTGTAAGACAAGGAAGTCCCTTTCCTCTGGGCTGCCTCTAGAGCCTGGGTAGAGCTGTGGTGCTTTGCAGATGGAGGGCACTGCCTCTGAAATACTCTGCAGAAACGAGTCCAGCTGTGGGGTGGGTGCAGAGGTATGTCATTCCCTGGCTTGGCATGTGTGTTTGGAGGCTTCTGCCCATCCCAGAGCTGTAGCCAGGCTGGAGGCAAAGGCACTGACCCAGCCAGAGGCACAGGAGGACATGGAGCAGGAGCTGCGGGAGGCTATGGTCCTGCTCTGCATGGCTCCTCTGGATTTGACAGACAGGAATCCCAAGTTTCAAAGTTGCACATAGCTGCAAGGATGAGGAAAAAAAATGACCAGAATTTCATTAAGAAGGATAGATTTATTGACTGTCTAGACTGAAGTTAGTTTTGTATTCACACTTTAAAAGTTTTAATTAAGTTTAAAGTTTACACTCCTATTGTCTAGCCATTCCCTGGTTAGTTTTATGAAAACATTAACCTTGACATTTTGACATTTTTTTTCCTTTCATTTAGTCTCTCATTTAAAGTTGTTTTCATTGTCTGTTGTTTAGCAATTCCCTTGGTTCACTTACACAACCCAAGCCCTTTGAAGAGCGACAGCTCAGCGTGCCTGGTGGCAGCTCCCAGCACGGTATTTAATTCTTAGTTCAAGCTGAGCAATGGAGATCTACCTCTGTGATACTGCACCAGTGTAATGCCAGGTTTTGCAGGCAGTGATGCAAAATTTGTCTTCATGCTTGCACAATGTTCTTGTGAGACCAACATGCTGGTGCCTTCACATGTTTGCAGGGCCCAGGGACCAGCAGAAGATGTGGGGCCTGTCCTTGCCTCGGTGCCAAGGGCAAGATGCTCTTATTGTCCCTGCTGTCATCACGTACACATATGAGTCCTGTACCTCCCCGTGCAATCTGCCTCTCTGGAAGATGCTCCAGCTCCTGCAGAGGAGGTCCTAAGCGGTTCTTGGTAGCTTCTGCTCTGTGCTGGGACAAATCTGTGCAGCATGCAAGGGTGCTCTGACAGTTCCATGTGTTGACTTGAAAAATCCAAGTTCAGCGTTGCTTAATTGGAGAAATGCCCCAAATCACCTAAGAACTTTATGCAAGACATACTTCAATTCTTTCTGCTCCATCTTTAGAAAGATATTTAGGCAGAAATGGATGCAAGCTATATAGGTTTATAGTGATGCAGATGGGCGCTGTGAAAATCACGCTGGAATCTTTCCACGGCTCACATCACTTAAATACCTCGTGAAAGTCTGAGCCTTTAAGCAAAGCTGCCATGGTTATTAATTCATTGGAGCTCACAAGGTGCCGAGGCAGGGCATTTGAGTGTCAACAGCCACACTTTGATAGACAAGCAGGGAGAGAGAGAAGTTGTAAACATGTTTCCAGGGAGATAGGGGAACTCACCAACTGTCTGAAGAGAAGAAAAGCCCTCACCTCTGTATCCATGCACAACTTGCCTTAAGTATGTTGAGGGATTGCCATTCCAGTCCCACTGCCTGAATGTAAGAAGCTGGTCTTTCAATTTTGCCGGATAAGAGGAAAATGAAGGGTCTTGGTGTTGTGTGAAAAAACAGAGAAGACCGAACTGCTGTGGAAGGCTGGAAACTTTGCTGGTAGGAGCTGCCAGAGGACAGAAATGGCTACAGAGAAGCTAGGAATGTAAACAGTGTGGTTGTGGCCATCGAGGATCAACCTCTCCTGTAAAAGCTGCCTGCATGTCCTCCTGCTTCTCTTCCAAATATTGTCCAGCACACTGACGACTGGAAAAATCAAGTGCACCCTCCGGTTCCAGTTTTGGAAGATCAAAATGAGAGCACAGAGTCGCTTGCTCTTACCAAAGGTCACTTTCCAACTTGAGTGTGAATCAGAAGCAAAGAAAAATGGTGACATTTTATGAAGTTAGGGCTACCTGAAAATGTGCAAGATTCTGCCTCATGTAAGGCTGAGGGAAAAAGAAGATTGGGACCGCATTTTTAATGTTGTTTGGGAATCCAGGTCCCCAAGACAAGTGATGTACATCCTTGTGAGCATGAGGGAGCACTGGGGAGAGTGTGTGACCCTGTGTCACTGTCTCCCTCCTGGAAATGGTGATGACATGTTTGTAGCAGGAACACGGTCGCTGTTCCTGGGGCAGGGAGAGGCAATGGGGACCTGAGGAACCAGACAAATGCAGCTTTTAAAAATCTTCTCTCCTGAATAGCAAATATATCTTTTTCTTTGCATGAAGTGAACAGTTGAGGATTAACTAAGAAATAATAAACATGGGATTTTGGTACTGAAATTAGGATTTAGAGATAAAATAGACATGACAATGAAATGATAATTAAGGAAACACCCTTGGGAGTCCCCAAACAGAAATTCTCATTGATTTCTTCTGACACTGAGAAAGTAAAAACAGGTCAACAAATTGACAAGCACTGTGTGAGGGAAAAAAGTAAATTCCAGTCAGGCGATAATCCCAAATCAAAAGGAGTTCAGAAGAAAGAGAAGTGTCTAAGATTGTTTGTTTATAACTGAACTTTACAAGCATGGATGTTATTCCCTGGGGACAAAACTATATTGATTATTTCAACAATAAAATTTAGAAAGAAAAAAAAAACAACGCAGAAGAACAGGTTACACTGAGGTATTAATAAATTATTTGCTCTGGCATGCAAAAGAAGAAAAATACTGCCCATAAGCATCCTGATTAGTTCTGCAGCATCCTGAGGTAATGCCCTATGTCAGAAATGCAAATACTTTCTTTAAATTAAAATATATTTTTAGTCACTCCAAAGATTAGTGGTACTGATTTACCACAAACAAATCCTTTATTATTTATTAACAGTTTATTACTATTATGACAACCTAATCTGTTTTCTCTCATTAGTTTCCTTTTCTCATTTCACCTATATTAGGTCACAAAATTTGGCTCTGCAAACCATCATTTCAACACATTTGACCCTCACTGATAAGAATATTGATTTTGTTTTAAAGGACCTGGCTTGGCATTTAAGTGGCCAGTATCTGATTCCCACCTCTGACACAAACTTTATATATGATCTTGTACAGAGGCTTAATTTTTTGTGCCTCATTTGCCTTTTTGTAAAAGATGACTTTTGGGAAGAAAGTTTCCGTACTTCATTCTCCTAACAAACGGAATCCTTCTTCTAATTTCCAGGATGGATGTGTTTGTGGTAAGCTTGCATCCAGTATCTTTATGTCAATATCCCTATTAAATTAAATAGTTCTTCTCCTTTCCTGGTACTTAGTTGTTGGAAACCTGACAGACTGCAATTCTCTCCTCCTTCATTCTGTGTTTTACTGTGCAAGACAAGTTTCCTGGTCTTCTATCATGAAAAAATGCTCCTCTGATCACCTCCATAAACTGCTGCATGCCTCTGTTTCATTGTGAGTTCTTGCGTGCAGATGGGATTTCTCTAGTGTTTTGTATATGAAGTTCCAGCAAGAAATTTTGCAGAAATGCTTGTCCCTTCAAAAATACAGGAATCTTTCTGAGCCTGTTCACTCATAGAAATACTATAGGCAAAGAGACATGTACTTGTGGTACCCCAAGACCATGTCAGTCACCCTGTCTGCCACCCCCCCCCAACGCAGAAGGAAATTCCAGCTGAAAAGTCAGCATTTCCTTGGGGAAAGCCTGTCTGAGTAAAATACAAAATCAAACCATCTCCCAGTGCAAGGAAAAACAAACAAACAAAAAGCGTTGTTTTTCCTCACAATGCAAGGGAAAAAAAACAAACAAAGAAAAGAAGTTGCTGTATAGCTATGTGTTAATAAGAATGTTAAACAAGAAAATGCTTGAGGCCACTTTGTGGGCATAGGGCATCCTGGCTGCGCTGCTCTCCCCGTCATCTCCAGCTCCTCTGCCCCTGTTCACCTGTCCATGCCCTGTCCTCTTGCAGCTGCTGGCTACAAGAAGAGCACCTGGTAGAGCCCAGTCTGGGGCCCTGTGGCTGGCAGGAGCACCCACCCCTTCATAGCATCCTGGCAGTCACAGAGTCAAGCATGAAAAGAGGTTGCTTGCTGCCAAAGAGGAGCCAGGATGGAAGTCCATCTGGTATAAAATGCTGCCCTTCTGCGGGGCTCAAGGCAACTGTACTTTGGCTGAGTGATGGTGCTGTGTCATGGGGGAACCACAGGTGATGCTTTTAAATGCAGTTAATGGGGCAGCCTATAGTGGTTCTAGTCTGGAACAAACAAGATTTTCTGTAAGTCCTGGGCAACAGGTATGGCCCAAATTGCTCTTCTTGTGTTGTGGAGCTGGGATAAAGGGCTAATGTTAGGGATAAAAGTTGTCAAGTTGGGGGTTCAGGTGTAGCTGACATTTCTGTGATTTAACTGATGATGGTTTCTGTTTATAAAATGCAACAGCTGTGAGTAACTGAGCATAGTCTTCTCTTGTGTAAATTGTTACATTAGAAGAAACTTTGAGTAATCACTGTTTTTTATTTACTCTTTTTAAAAGTATTTTTATTTCTTATAGTTCTTGATCTGATCTGTTTTAGAGTTAGTCTTAAATATCGTGTCTCCAGACTGAAGTATTTTGTTGCTCCTTGTTTCTAGTGCCAACATCACAGTCTAAAGGGAGTTCCCAGAGAAGATTTGTCTGTGCAGCTAAGCAAACTGTGGGGAGAGTTCTAAACAGAACAGGTCAGTTTTATATATATGTAGTTTTGTTCTCCTGACTTAGGATGTAAATTCTTTGTGGAAAAAATGCAAAGTTAAATTTTTTGTTTGTGTTTTTTAATAGTTATTTGTGGAGAATGCTGTCTAGACATAAGTTTTTTCCTAAGCTGACTAGGAACAAGCTGGATCCAAACACTCCTAAGCTTGAGAAAAAAAATAGAATATGAATTAAGTGAGGCTTTAGCATATCTTGTTTCTGGTTTCCTCCTAACTTTACATTTGTAGTGTAATTCCAAACTGGCTGCTCATTGTTACCTCCCTTACAACATGACTCTGTGCATCTCATTTCTGTTAGAGCAATTATCTTTTGATCTGTGTATATATGTCCCTCAGAGTGGCTTGAGTATTTTGGAGTATCATGTGCTAATAGTTTGCAAATGTCTGTGAATAGCTCCATTTTTCAGAGGAGCTTGCTGAGTTCAGGGTTTTGCTGCCTGGAAAGGCTCAGGTGCAATCTAAGAGGTTTCTGCTTTCTGACTGTTGTTTCAGACTCAGTGGTGACTTTCCTTGATCTGTATAATCATCTGACCAAAACATTATTAAAAACATGCATGGCTTCAGTTCCTGCATTATTTTTTTTTTCTAATATAAAGAGACCATATCTTTTGTGTGTATGTGTGTTTGTCCAGTGGGTTTCTCATTAGGGTCTGATTCAAAAGGTTCCCATCGGGTTTGGGCCAGGCCTAGTGGTGTGTTAGGACAAACCAAGTTCTGATCCATCAGAGTTAATGGAATTAACTTGGGAAAGGTTTTACACAGCTTTAAAATCTCTGATTTAAAAATGTTTGTTTCTAATGAGGAGGAAGTTTGACTTGCCTGTCTTTTTAGGAGTGATTTATTACTGTTAGTCTCACTCCTAATCAGATTGCTATTCAGTACATAGAGAATTATATCTTTGTGCTAACATTAAATAAACAAAACCCACCCCCAAATATAGGATAGTATTTTACTTTCTGGAGTCTGCCATAGATGAGGTTCCTCGGTATGTGCACTCCCAAGTATCTCATACCTGCATACAATATCACAGGATGAACTCTCTGACCACAGCTAGAACAAAACAGTACTTTCTCCTTGAATAGGAAAATTGCTGACCTGTGGTAGTAACCTACTGTACTGTGGCAATGGTTGGGTTGTCTTTTCAAGCTGTCAGTTGTTTCTTCTTCCAGTAATGGAATAAAGGTCAGAAAATGCTGATTCTGAATTGCTCTTGTGAATACAAACACATCAACTTCTTTGTGTGACTTCTTCTTTTGCAGAAACCTCCCCTCATAAAGTAAAAATTGAGGAAAAAAATCTATCAGAAAAGAGCAACTACCTGTAGTCTTGGCCCATCGTTCAGCTCTTTTCCAGGCCAAGCAATTTTTTTGCTTCTGTATTATTTACTGAGGAGGAGAATCGGCTTTAATTATCAGAGGACCATTAGAATCCAACAGGACTTAGAATACATATTTAAAGTGTTTACTAGTGTGCATGAGCATATTTATTTAAAGCCTTTAGAGACTGAGCTTTTCATTACAACTTCAAATGAGGTTTACCCTCACTTTTTTTTAACTTTCCAGATCATAAGATGCTTTTCTCAGCTTTTTGTTCTGCCCTGAGTACGTGGCCTTTTGTTTTGTGCTGGAGGAATCAGAAGTGAGATGTTTTCCACTGTACAAGGTTCCCTTACATGAACATGGTGGGTGTGTGACATACTTTGCTTTTAATTTATCCATGTTAGAGCAGGGGAAACAGTCCCAATGAGGTAATGGCCTTTCTGCTGAACACTACGGTGTGGTGGCTGCAGTGTTTTTAGAATATTATCCTATTATGCTTGAGAAGCATTTAATAACACTATGCTGGACGTCTTGCTCATTAAATTTCTCTCATAGTTATTCCACTCCTGATGCAATCAAAGCTGAACTGCATTAATGCTTCTTCATAGCTATTAGAATTTCAAAAGCTTGTGCTTTAAACAGTTCCTTCGCCTTTCCTCAAGATTTTCAGAGTCTCCTTTTGGGTTACTTCTCAGAAGGAAAGACAATTAAATATTTATTAAGCTTTCTGGGAAAACTCTGGAGGCAGGATTTATTAATAGTGAAAATTCATTATTGATGCTGCTGTTCTGAACTGATAAGCAGTTTTATGTCTACTTATGTTTTGGGTTTTACATTTTTCAAATGGCATTGCAGATCCTCCCTATTAAAATCCCTTCCCTGGTTCCTGAACTGGCAGGAGACCGAATCCTTTGTGTTTAGGCTTAAAGGCTGAACCTCCTGACCTGTGCCTAAAAACTTGGTTCTGTTTGTATCAACCAAGGCAAAACAATTTCTTGTTCATGTTGTCTGCTTTTCACGTGTTTCTCCCAAGGCTACTTCAGGTTGTCCAAAATGGACTTATCTTTTGTTGGCTACCATCTTTGCACCAGTGCTTCACAAAAGTATGGCCATCCCCTCTGTCCTGGCATTGACATCTCTCTGTCCTGGCATTGACTTCCCTCTGTCCTAGTGTAGCAGTCCATGGTCTAGCACTTCATGAGTCCATAATATGACTCATATTGGGGGTATTATGATTATGCTGGGGTGGAAATAGATGAGTTTTATTATTGCTGGGGTGGTGGGCAGTGCTGCACTTACAGGAAAACTTCTAGATCCCTTTCAGAGCTCTTCTGAACTGCTAACCTTAATTTCATGTTCTTAAGATGCATCTGAAGCATGTGTGGCTAAAGGGATGGTTTTAGAGATGAAGTGATGCAAACCCAACCCTTGCTGATGGTTAGAAACCCTATCTGGCATCTTAAAGACTTTCTCTCAACTGTGTGGCTCAGGGCTTACCCGGATGTGGTAGGGATTAAGGCATTTATGTGTAACATCCTTTGTGTTAAGGAACAACACAGTCCTCAAACATATTGCTATTAAATCCTTTATTTTGCCATCAGCTATGCTATGTATATAATATTTTAATATGTTACTGTGTTGTATTTAAATACAATAAGTAAATCCAATATGAAACTCAGTGTTCTGAATTCAAAGCATTTTAAATTAGTGTTCCTAAAACACTCGACTCCCAGTGTTCCATCAGCAGCGTGATCTGAATAGGCTGCCCCTTCCTATAACTTGCGAAGGGATGAGGGAGTCAGCACAGACCTGATCCTCCTGAAATCTTCCTGTCTCTTCTGGAAGAGAAAAAAGCAGCACAGTGTGTGCTAGTATTACAGGGGCATAAGACAAACCCTGCTCTTCTCTTCTGCTTTTTTTTCCCCCACAAATAACATAAGTTGTCTTATTGTTCCTAAATTACCCACAAAATACCCTTCCCTCTAGCATGAAGCAGAGAACCTCTTTAGAAAGCAGAGGCTGTAAACTATATACTGTCTGTTTTTCATTAAAGGTACACTTTGATGAACTTCCCCTCCCCCCCGTTAAACTGAACCTTTTCTGTTCTGGGTGGGCTGGAAGTATGTACTTTGTGACTAGAGTTGTTAAAACCCAACCCCCTGTACAGCAACTGGAATTCTGGTACACACAATCACTGCACCTTATTGTCTAGCTCGTGATGGGAAATTACTTGTGGAATTGAAATATTCTCTTATGCCCCCAAATGGATAATGGTTTATGGGCAAAACCACAAGTAATTTTTTTGAGAAAAAGCTCATTAGAGTAGCTAAACTTTCAGTAAGGAGAGTGATGTGAGGTTTGTTATCTGTATGGGGTATTTGTATTTCAGATCTTTGTTCTGTCTTGTTTTGTGTTTTTTTAATACATCTGAGATTCATAGGGTGGGTTGGAACCCAGAGGTCTCCATGCATCTCCTCTGCTTCAGTCAGAGGGTAAGACATCCTTTAGCAATTACCTCTGAAATTGCAAAAGACCAAAGCCTTTATCTCTCATTAATGTCTAGATCTGCTTTGGCCTCTTTTCTCACTTTATCTATATTTAATTAGTATTTTAGAGAAAATACAGTTTTGCAGCTATAGTAAACATCCTGGAATAATTTCTGAATCTTACCATGAAATTCTGCTGCTCCTTATTGAGGAATAGGTTTTTCCTAACTGCTGCAGTAAGTCTCTTCTTCCCTGGGCAAATATCTTTCAAAACATTTTCATGCCAAGCATGCGTAAAACTACAAAGAGTGAAGTTATATTCATAGTGACAAGAAATTCCCTGCCTTTGTTACACTTCTCACAGCATTGCTAAGACCTGGCTCATTGGCAAGTCTAATTGGTGCTCTGAGCTCAGCAAGGTCCATCTGCCCATGCTGGGAGGCTTCAGCCAGCCACAGTGTTCAAGGAGCTGGCGCTGTTGCTATCTGTTTGTTGAGTTGACATGAGACAAGTTATTACCATATAAATGAGATAAAGTCTTAGATAATTGCAGACTGAAAGTAAAACTGAACTGGACTGCTTGTGGCCGGAAATTTTAAGTGTACCTTTCCATCTTCAATTATTTATTTATTTTTTTAGATCTGAATGGTTTTTTTTTCCTTCCACTCATTAGCTTACTCTATAAATGATATAAAGAGCCCTTATGTTTTCCATCAGACTACCAGTTGTGAACTGAATTCTTTAGAGCTGGAACTTTCCTGGAGCTTTTTGCTTCTCCTCTGCTGGTTATTATGAAACCTGTATGCAGAGGTAGTAAAATTGCTTTGAGGAAAATATGAATGTCAATCACTTTAACCAAAATAATCCAGTGTAGTCATTTTATTCCCTTTTCTTTTAGAAAAAGTCAAAGATAATATTTTTGGTTGATTTCTTCATTGTCCCTGCATGGTCTGGTCATGCCAGAAGGTGGGTGGCTGGATTCAGAAGAAGATAGTTTTGTTATCTAAGTTAGTATATTTACTTTCTGTTTCCAGGCATCTGGCATCAGTGTGGAGTGTAAATAATTGACGAAAAAGTGATATTCTACTCCATTAATCTTGGTGTTCTTCTTCCTGTGTAGGGCATATAACCCCAAGGAAAGAGGAAATATTTTCATACACCTCACCGAGCAGAGTGGAATCTTAAGGATTACTTTTAGTAGCTTAAAATACTGGTTTTTGTCAACTGACAATCATTAAAGAGCCTGATTTTGCAAGGGAGAAACATCTGGCCAAGGAATGAGTGCTAAATCTCTTATTTCTTCTGGGGATCAAATTTGCAATTCAAGGTCAGGTCTTGCACATGAAGCGTGGATGGAATTCAGTCATTCAGAGAAGACCAGGATGTCTACTGTGTGCTTATACCCAGGAAACGATGCCTGCAGCAGGGCATAGGGCTTGTGCTGGATGAATTGTGGGAGGATCAACTTGTGAGTCAAAGGACACTTGCCAGCAGCACACAGAAATTAAGTCTTGATCTTCATTAATAGCAGTGTGAAGCCTAAAACTCCCCTATGCCATCAAGCTGCTTTCTCCAAAGAACAGCTTGGGTTGTTTGTTGTTGGTGGTTTATTTTGGTTTTGTGTGTATGTGGTCTAGTTGAAGACGTAAGGAGCAAAAGATAAGTTTCTTAAAAGAATTGCTAAGCTGTGGAACATTCTTTTTGAGGAAGGAAATTCCTTAAGTCTGTAATCAGTACATAAGGTGATAGGCATGTAGTGCATCGAAAGGGACTCTGTGTTGCATTTGCTGGCTCTGCTGCACTAAGTATATTCTTGCTGAAGGTAGGAACACAACTACCAGGAGCAGGAGGGCTTTTCTGCTCACCAGAGCTGGTGTCCTTCTACTAAAGGCAATTGCCATTCCTCTTGCAAAAAAGTGTCTTTCCCTTAAAGTTAGCTACTCAAAATTTTTCCTCCCACTTCCCCAGTTGGGAATTTGTCTTCTTGGGTGTTTTGCAGACCTCTAATTTCTAGCCTTATATTCATGGGCAGTTTATAGCCTGTTGAGTAAATCAGGTAGATGACACAAAACCATAGTTAGAAAAATGTTTTTATACTTCAGATGTAACAAAATTCTATGCACTGAATAAATGTCTGTCATAAATAAACACAAAATTAAAAACTCCTTGGGATATAAATGTAAAATTTTACAAAAAATTGCCTGAACAGAGTCACTTTTTAAACATTATCTTTCTCAATTTCTAAAAACATTGTTCAGTATTTCTGCATGTGCTTGCTATCCTGTTTCACAAAGACTTCAGTTTGATTCTTTGTCTGCAGCAAGGGAATTGCTGAGCAGCTCATTTACTTTTTTGTGATTTGGCAGAACAACTGGAGGAATACTAAGCCCAAGAAGAAAATATAACTCTGCAGTCTGATTATCTAAAGTACCTACAGCATTACAAAACTTAATATAAATAATCTAAACCTGAAGAAGAGGTTTTTGAAAGACAGGTCAGATGTTTCAAAGAACACTGGCTCCATGTGAAGGAGAAGGAATTTGTTTCTTTGGAACACAACAAGGACTAAAACACAGCTCTCCCAACATGTGAGTCACCCTATGAATGCGGTGACATCCAGAGGATATTGAAATATAGACAGAGAGAATATCAGATGGCATGAGAAGAAACATCAAACAATAGAGGCAGAGTGAAAGAATAATGAACACTAAGATTAATATTTCAGCAGCCTATTTAAAACCATGTTATTACAGTGCTTGAGACATTAAATTTGCTGGACTGACTAGTGTGGGAAATCAGCTTATTTTAAACATTATGCAGTCTTGGAGAACTTGCAGAAGTTTTCAACCAAGCTAATGCATTATGCATCTGTATTGAACAGAAAAAAAAGTATAAATCCTACATGTAATAAAAATTGATGGAGGAGTAGAAGTGCTTGGAGTTTAAAAATAGAATATGAAGAGTGTCCCAGGAATTGTATAAAGAAAGAACAGTCAAGACAAAGGGAACTTTGTAAATAAAAAAATCTGGGAATTTCACTACAAGCTTACTCAAGGATATTTAGGATGCAGTTTTTCCACAGGTTAAAGTTAATCTGCAAGGTGAAAATTAAATCATTGACGTGAAGGAAGCCAGAAACAGAGTCAGTGGCTTGGTAATTCCAATCCATGTTGTTATCAATAAACAGGAAGGTATGTACTGTAAGTCCTGAAGTGGAACGTGAATGCTAATGTCATCTGCACAGGATTGCCTGCTGTGGAGGTGTGAGCTACAGTCTGACTTGCATCCCAGCAGAAACAGCTTTCCCATCTTGCCTGTTCCCAATGTGAGAGGATATAGGAGGGGCAGCTATTAAAATGCATGCTGACTGATCTTCTTAAAAAGCTTATTTATACTACAATGAGGACTGAAGCAGAGATCTGATGTATTCATTAAACATGGGAAACAAATGGTGTTAGGAACAACCTTTTGATGTTGGCACAAACTGGTTCTTAGTGCTGAACAAAAAGGAGTTTCTCTCCATCTTCCCCGATTTAGTATCGGGGAACAGTATAATTTCACTTCTCTAGGTTCCTTTAAATGTCATATGAGAGTGTGGAGTACTTTATGGTTTATTGTGCGACTCCACAACAGAAAACCTTGGGCTCTAATTTCTTCATTCCTTCCCCTCTTCCCTCCCTCCTCCTCTTTTTTTTTCCCCTGCTAAGAAAAAGAATAAAACAACCTTTTCTCTTCCAATTAAACAAAGCAGCATCCCCAATAAACAGGTAAAACCTAAGTATATGCTTTACATAACGTTTCATAGTTTTTATAAGGAACTTTTCCCTTGCAAAAGTTTGTTAGCTTTAGTTTATTTGTAGTGGTTACAGTAGGTGCCTAAGTTTGATTGCCAGGCATCAGAGCTGAAAATAAATGGAAAAAAATAATAAATCCATATCATATTATTGAAGATCATGAACACATCTGATGTTAAGGAATCTCAGTGTAGCAGAGCATATGTGCTGTAAGACTTCAGACAACTATGTTTTAATACCTTCCTAGTGTAAATAATAGAATAAATTCTGGATGAGACATGGTCTTGCAGTTACTGAATGTTTTAATTCTAATTTCCTTGTTGGTATCTCTGTAGAAGGAAAGGGGATGTGGAGGGGAAGAAGCAAGAGAATGTTAGCTGTGAACCAAAGGATTGATAGTTATCTGTAAGCACTGAGTTCAGCTAGGAAGGATTAAACAGCCTCTGTCTATAGAAATGCCTGGTGTCCTCCTAGCAACTGTGGCAGATGCTTTCTCCTGCAGTGCAGTGCTGATGCCTGGAGCTCAGCTCAAATCTGCATGGGGACATCGTGGGAGCAGCAGGCAGATCCCCTGGTAGGTCTCCCCCACAAAGACAGCTGCTGCCTTTATTTTACAAGTTCTCACACAGCTGAGAGGTAGTGCAGGCAGCCAAAGCCTGAGCCTTCTTGTCTCAGCACTGAATCAGAGTAGCTGTTGCCCGGGCTCTGTGTGTATGGACAGGCTTGCTCAAGGAGAGCTGGAAACAAAGTCATAGTCTCAGTTGTTATGTACTATAATGAGGTGTCTTCAGGTTTTGCAATTGCCAAGTTTGTTCCGATGGCCCATTTGAAACCATCTCATCTGAGTTACACCTCTGTACTGTTATCACTTGCTTTCTGCCTAAACTTTGTAAATACAGCCCTAGAGTCATATTCCACCTTTAATTTCTGAACACAGTATAGTTATTATTCACCTTGCAGTTAATTCTCTGATGCTGGATTTTTTAACAGTGTGAATCTTTTTTGAGTGTCCCTTATGAAATTCTTCCGAGCCTTTTTTCTAATCTTTTTTTCTCTCTTTATCAGGGAACTTTGTTTTGCAGATTTGTTAAGATCTGATTGTGGAACAAAACATTAGCAGTCATAACCACCTTGCTACTAAAGTCTTTGTAGCCTATTTAAAAGCAAACTCTATCTGGAGCCTGTTTGGGTTGAACACCCCTGTGTAATCTCTCAGCAAAACAACTGCTTCATTAATGAGTGACTGGAGTGTCACTCTGAACAGGACTTGTTTCAGTGCCACAGTGGATCAGGTTGTCCTGTGTTTGATCAGTCCACATAAAGACAACATGGGGTTTGCAATCATGATGGGCTGGTAGGTGGGGGGACTGCTCTCCTCCCTGAGCCCCAGGGACAGACTGAATCACTAAGGAGCTCCTTCCCTCCCCACGAACCTGAGTCTCCTCTCAGAAGGAACTGCAGTGATCACAAGAGGTGATCATGCCATCTTTCCTCCTGATTTATGGGTAGCACATGACAAAGGTATGCTCCTGGAGACCAGACCAGCAGGATAAACATGTCTGATGTTGAAGCTAGGGCTTAAGCCAAATAATATCTTTTCTCTGTGTGCTTAATGTCTTTTGTTAGAATAGAGTATGAAGATGCATTAGTGTTTAGATTGCATCAGTGCCTAATTCTGAAAGTTATATATTTCAGTATTTAAGAGAGCTGCAGTACTCATAAATCTCCCTTTCCTGCCTTTAGCCATCTTTTTGCTGAACTTGTGCTGGTTGATGCAATGATCCAAAGACTTGGGACAATGTATATGTCTAGAGCAGAACAGCATGTGGCTTTTGACTGTTCTCTGAATTACTGTGACCTGCAGAAATTGCAGCCTGGATTATGACAACAGGGAAACTGCAGAGTGTGGCAAGTTAGGTATAATCTTGTCATTTGCATAGAAATCTACATTGCAATTTAAATTGAGCCAGGATCCCCTTTTGCTGGCCCTTATGCAATCTCTGTTCCAACCTGAAGAGCTCCAGATCTAAAAATAGCAGAGAGGAGACAAGACCATGGCCTCTGACGGGATACATTCATGAGTACTGAGAGAGCTGGCGAACATCATAGCTAGGCCTCTCATGATCATCTTTGAGAGGTCATGGAGATCAGGGGAGGTGCCCAAAACTGGAAGAAAGCAAATATCACTCCAGTCTTCAAAAAGAGCAAGAAGGAAGACCCAGGGAACTGTTGGCCAGTTTTAGTATGTAGGATCTGGGTTGTTGACCCTACTCGGTGTGGTTTATTGTGCAACACTGAATACTTTCTGTGCTATCTACGTTCACTTCAATATTTCACTGCATGAAATAATCCAGGGTATTTTTTCCTGTGTCTATGAACTAATTTGCCTCAAAGTGCTGATAATTTAAAAAAAGAGGTTTGAGTAGAACTTGTGATAAAGTGGAAAATGTTTTGTCAGAGATTGCAGGGCTAGACTGTTCTAAATCCTAAACATAATCTATAGCAGGGGACAAACACATACCACTTATGCTTACAGTCAGATTAAATGTAAAACAAATGCACTGAAATTAAATAACATAAAAATAATGAAACAGTTCTCATTCCTAAAATTCTCCAAATATATATGATGTTTATATTGTGATGCTGTATTTTGACAAATAACAAAAAGCTTATGGAATATTTGGATTATGAAAGACTACATAAAAAGTACCAGGGAACTATAACTTTATGTATCAATAAATACTTAGGCTTTTAAGAGACTTTGAGAGTTATCTTTGGCTATGAAAACCTCAGTTGCTGTCCAGAAGAACAATATTGGAAACACTGATTCAGTAAAATGTGCAACATAAACCCCTCAGAGTAATAAACAACAACATAAAAACTGTCGATGTTGTAATTGTTTAAAAGGTGCCTTCAAACTTGAAGCTGAGACCACATAGTTAGAATAATGACTGAAGATGTGAGAATTTATGCTGGGTTCTCTCCTTGCCTGTGGATTTTCTACATGACCTGAGATCTGTCTCTGTGTAGCTCAGCTCCCTGACTGCTGGCTTAGGTGTCCAGCTAAACTATTGCTATCTGTCAACCAACTGTGTGCATGCTTTTTAATTTACACTTGCAAGAGGTTAAAAGTATCAGCTTCAATTAAAAAGATCAGGCTTTACATAGTTTTTATTTTGCACGTGAGACAGGTGAAGAGAGTCCATGCAGCTTCACTGGCACACAGGACCTTGTCCAGTAATGATAGTTCAACTGGGCCCCAGAACAAGGACAATATTCCTTTCCCACTTCTTACTGCACGCTATTGTGTTCTGCGATGGGAATTGTAATATACCAGAGACAAATGTTCTTGGGTGGTTCTGGATAAAGGTTTATTTTCCTACTGAAATAATACTTAGTCATGCAAAATATTTTCTAGCTTGAGTTCAGCTTGCTATTAATCACTGCTCCATGCCATTCACTGGCTTTATGCCTGTGGCCCTGTCTCTCTGACCAGAGGCAAAACACACCACTGTGGTGGCTGGGGAACCTCTCCATTGAGTTGCATCTTTGCAGGATGATGTTTCCACAACCTCTTGTGCTTGCTCACTGCTTGTTGTATCACATGTGGGGCAAAGCCACAGTTGTCAGGAAGTTATTGAAGAGGAACTTCCTTGAAAGGGAGACTTGGGATTAAATTATGTGCACAGGTGCAAGAGCTGCTAGGAAAAAATATTGCCTCTGACAGAGATGTAGTTGGGTTTGATCAGAGGAAAGACCTTCCAACAATTCAAATAACCTGTTCTTTTACCTGTCATGGCTTATTCACTGACTGGCAAAGATGGATTAACCCATTTAGTGTATTATTTCCTCCAGCCATGGATGATAGATATAAAAAATTAAAATCCTATTTGCCTCAACATTTTTCCCAAACATTTATTGCCATTAAAATTTCCCTGGCAATTGTAATAACTAAAAATACCACAGGGGTTCTTTTATATATTTCATAATTCAATTTGTGGTCAATGACAACCAGCTAAGCAGAATCAATTGCTCAAGAAGAATGTGGACAAAAGCAAGTTTTTAATCTCTGCTTTAGGACTCTGTGGATGTAGGTTAAGGCCGTGTTGATCTTTTCACTTTTTTGTGTGTTCCCAACTCATTGTCACTTAGAGCTGTCTGATAGAAATGCACATCTTGGCCCCTGTTAAACATAAGCAGTAGTAAACGGGACTTCCATCAAAATAAATAATAATTCAATGATTTCTGCTGGTAACCTCTGCTGAGAGAGGCACGGTAATGGTAAGAAGGCTTCCATCAGTTATTCAAGTATCCTGTGAATGTTTGTACTCCTTAAGGTTGACAGACTTTAATATTGTACAGAGCTCAGGCAAAACTGATGACCTCAGCAATGGCATTTTTCTTGTTCTCTCATCATATCTGGACATGAGAGTGAAGTAGAAGGTTGCTATAGACTTGTCTACTAGGCGGATGCTTTTTAACAGCCCTTACACAAGTGATCTTTCAGTCCCTTACTCTGATGTGTGACTTGTGCCAGTGCGCTTCACTGCAAAGACTGAGTTGGTCATGTCTTTCCTCCACTGGGAAAGACGCTGTACGCTGTCTTACTTTGCAGTCTGTGTGTGTGGGGGAAAGGTGTGAAAGCAGCCACTACAAGGTCTCAGAGACATGTTCATACCTGATGATTCAGGCTAAAAGTAAACACAAAATTCCTGTTGTCAAGTCTCCCCGGGGACTCAAGTGCTGATGTGGATGCAAACACAGTGGATGCAGTGGTTTGGAGTCCTGAATATCACCTTTAAATGGCATCAACTTTCTGCAGCATTTGCTGTGCAAACAATAGGGATGTACAGCCTTAGGTTCAAATATCAGCCTTTAGTTCAGAGCACCTCTACATCTCTCTTGTCTGCTTCCAAAATAGTCATAAGGTTTAGAGACAGACAAAGCATCAGTCTTGCCTCAATACACTTTTCTGAATTTCCGCTATTGTCTAATGCTTTACCCAGCAATGGATCATCGCTTCCTTGGGGCTCTTCCACTCCAGTGAACTTGTAGTATGAGGCCTGATGCAATGGGAAGGTCCAGGCAATTGGCACTGATCCAGGGCATTTCCTCACAAGAGCTGTCATGATCCTGTCTGTTGTCATGGTGACACGACTTATTTTCCTTGGATACATTTTTGGGCAACATGCAATGTATAGCTTTAGATGGTTTAAATTTAACGAAAACTGATTACAAAGCTATTTTCACTTGCTCTGCTCTGCAGCCTAAGGCATTATTTATTTTTTCATAATACAGGCTCTGGGCAAGAACTATCTATATTTGCGGCTCAAAATCTGGAGCCTAAACAATTACTTCAGTAAAGATTTCAATGTGACATTTGACACACTGCAAATTGCCTAGCATCTATAATCCTTTTAACTGGAGAGATGAGATCCTTTTATGCTTAGAATCAACAAACACTGCAGTCTATACCATGCTTATCTCAGACAGCTATCTAAATAGGCACTGAGAACTGAGTATGATTGTTGGCTACTTGACTCACAAAAGTAAATACAGATAACACCACGAGTTCTGAAAATGCCAGAGTGAAATCCTGCTGCTGCTTTTTCCAGAGTATCTCTAAAAACTGTTTGTTTGCTTTTCCTTGCATAACTCTGGGCTTGCTTTTTCTCTTTTCTCATTAAAATATTCTTCATGTTGCAGTTCTAGCAACCCTACCCCATTGGCTAAATTCATGCAAAAACTTCTACTTCTTCCATGTTCCACCTCTAAAGTGAAATGAAGACCCTGCTCCAGGATGAGCTCTGACACGCTACAGAAATTTTTTATTTCTTTTTAACTATATGACTATCTTCTGCTTTGGCTTAGGACATAACTGATAACAATGCAAAATTGTCTGTATGTGGACAAGCCCTAGAAGGAGATGGCACATCTCTCTGCTTGGATACAACAGAGGACCAGTGACATGCTGAGATCTTGGGTTCAGTCATATCCTTGTCTCCTTGGACTGTACTTTTCATCTTTCATTATTTTCTCAGTTTTTGATCCCAATTTTATCTATACCCTTCTATACCAATTCAGAGCTCCTAAAAACTGCTTCTGGGATGAATTTTATGCAATCGTTCCCCTGCCTCCATATAGTTCCTGGTCTTGTTGTTTTACAGATTCAGAAGTTAAAAGGAGCCCTTGGACTCATTCTCATTTTTAGCAAAGTCTTCTTCATGTGAAGAGTAAAAACATGTTTGCTTGTACAAGTCAAGCTTAATTAGTGTTGCCTATTTGGCTTGGTGAGAACTACAACCCAAATAAATCAAAGTAAAGCAAATACTATAAATAAATTTATTGATATGCTTCATTGTTTTATTAGTGGTTTTAGTAAGCAAATGGTACCCACATCATTAGGGAATATACTGAGAATCATAGAATCATAATTCAGGCTGGAAGGGACCTGCAGAGGTCACTCACTTCAATCCTCTCCTCAAAATAAGGTCTAACTAGTTCAGACTACCCAAGTCTATGTCGGGTCACCATCCTGAGTGCCATGAAGCCCCTGGATTGCTCCAGAACCTCTGGGACACCCCATCTCAGCTGGAGAGTTACTGTGACTGTTTGATTTAATGGTGTGAAACAGGATGCCTGGATGAGCTCCTGGTTAGATAGAGAGATAAAACACAGGTAAATATAGGAAACACTATACTGTAGCTTGTTCTTGGAGGAAAAGACAAGAATAAACTCTGAACAAATGAAAAAAATGGGGATGGAAAACAGTGCTGAGCTGGCAGAATTTGAAAGTGAACTCCGTAGGTTACAAATCTTCCTCAAGGGATTTCATATCCTTCCCCGAAAACTTACCTCTAAGACACTACTGTGAGCTGTGGGCATTTATTCTGGAGAGAAGCCACAGTGTTTCTAACGTGTTTTGTTGCATGTGGTGTGCATCTCCCGTGGTGTGATGTAACGTAACATGGCATGTGGTGTTATAAATAGAATGATGGAATCTTGCAAAAACCTGCCTGGCAGGCAAACTCACTGTCTCTCCTTTTGAAAGGCTTCCTGAGCTCACCACTACATCCCCTTCTTTAGCCAAAAGGTACCTTCTACCCTGGCATCCTCCTGCTGAGGCTCCCGGGGAGTGGTTAAGATAGAATGTGAGATTTTCTCCCGAATTTCTTTTTTGCTTGTCAGCAGCACAGCAAAGACTTCATGGGGGTAGTGTCTTGCTGCTCTCAGCTTCTGCCTCTCCTTTCATCTGTGTCTATGCATTTCTAATTTGCTCGGTGCTATGGGCAAGATGCTAATTTTAGCAACCTTGTGTAATTACTCTGAAGTCACTGGGATTAATGCACGTGTACAGTATAGCTCCAATCAGAATCAGGCCTTATGTTGTCTTAATATTTTTATTACTTTTTTTTTTTCTTTTTTCTTTTTCCCTGCCAGTAAATTCAATCTCTGTGGCCTTAACAGCAATGTTACTGTTAGAATAACAATATTCAGATAATGTCTTAAAATAGCCTATGGAGTCAATTGTCGACATGAGAGCATGGTAGCAGTTCCATGGGCTTTCTGGCAGCAATACTAGACTGAAGTTTTATGGTCCCTATCTTGCTCTGTGCTCACTGGAAGAGTGCAGGGTTACTGTATCTATACCTATCAGTTAAGAATACTCCTTTACCAGCATTTCTTTCTAGAACTGCTTGGGTTTCCAGGAAAGCTTCTCCTCTGAGTCCCTAATCAAGAACAGTTCCTTTTAGCTGCTTCTTGTGTAAGAGTTGAATGTCTTACCAATTGCCTGCTAATAGGCATTTGACTAAAGCATCAGCTGTAAAATGGAACTTCTCAGGACTCCCTCTTACATTTCATGTGTGTGACAAAATATGCAGGAAGGGATTTTTAAAAAAATTTTTTTGCTAGCAGTTTTTTGTTGTTTTGTCTTCACTTATAGACTAAAATGATATATTTCTGAAACTGTATTGAAAGAAGCATTAATGAACAACTGAGTGATTGACCTGTGTTGGCTGAAGTACTTTGCTATTTCAATGAAGATACTGTACCTTAAATGCCTGAAACTTTGACACGGTGTGATTTCCTGTTGCAAAGTTTGTTACTTCTGTTGAATAAAATCCAAACATTTTTCAACAAATGTCTTCCAAAGTCTTAAATTATTTTGAGACACCAGTTGGCAAGTCCATACAAGAAGACAGCAGTTTGGTTGCTTTCACTCAGCTTTGGTTGCACAGGAAAAGTGTGCATGCAGAAGTGACTGAGGTATTTTACAAGGAAGAGGTTGCATTAGACTTCATGTAGTTCCTGAAGGGTGAGGAGAAGCAGTCAAATGTAGCAGACAAATAATTGGTTTGTTTAATCACTTCCCATTTGGTAGCGAGCCCATACTTAAGAAGACATTTACCAGGGAAAATGTTAGCACATGAACGCTGCATTGAGTTGAAACTCCATAAATTGTGTTTGACTCAGTAATTTAGGCAAAACCAAAACAGATTCAGCCTAAAGCAACATAGCTCTTGTTAAATTTCACAACTCATGAAACATTTGAAATTCTATAGTGTTACTTACAAATTAAAAGCACGTTTATATGCATGATTAGGTGCATATCAGGGGATAGTTTTTAGTAAAGTCTTTCTTTTTTTCTTTACTCCTAATCTTTCCAGCTAAGCTGAAACATGATCCTTTATTAAACATTATCTTGTGTTGTGTCACCCTGCCTCTAGTTTTGTCTTTCTCTCATCTCCATTTGGATCTGCTGCATGGAGTGTTGTTTTCTTTCTGATTACTTTACGGGCTGTTCTTTGCATCTAAATTTTTTTTCCTCTCTTAGTTTATTATCTTCCAGCTGCAAGGATTTATTCCTGTCTGCAGTACAGAAAAGTGGTCAGACTAAGTAATGAAAGGAAGTGTTGCTCTTCTTTCCATCACAGGACATTTTTCTTTCAGACCTTTCTGCCTCCTCAGAAACAGATGGATCTTGTATGGGCTGCAATCCAAATCATATATAACAAATTCTGGAATTCTGCAACTCTGTAGTTGATAGCCAGGAATTACGATAACTACATGGCACTCCAATACTGCTTGAAATGCTACAATACAGGAGAACACACTTGATACATTTTCAGTCTCTAATTTCCCTAATTTTAAATGAAAATACACGATAAACAATAGAAATACTGGAAGAAACTGCAGTTGCTTATATAAAGCCTTCAAAACCTCTTTTAGCCACTGTGGTATCTTGTCTCTCATTGCTGATGGATGCTGTGGGATTTTGGAATCCTTAATGTTTATTTAAATTGGATTTTAAATGTGTAACCATGTTGAAGCCTGGATTCAGCAATGCAATGGAATCTGAAATTAAGCATGGCTTTAATAGTATTGTGGTGTTAAGGAATACTTTCTAGAGTAATTTTAATAAGCCTTGGATAATTTAAAACCCCTTATTTTTTTATAATTACCTTGTAATGGGACATATAGAGCAACAGAAATACTTAATAGAAAGGTGAAGAGAAATTAGTTTCCCCTGATCTCCTCACCTTTGACTGAATCCACTGGCAGGAGGTGTCTGAAATATCTTAAGGTGTCTCCAAGTTCTCATATATTCTTAACCTCACCACCACTTGACCTTAATCACAGAAGAAGTTGGTACTGGAAAGAAAAGAAGATGTATCTTCAGCTAGTGCAATGTTTTCGCATCAGTCAATTGTCTAGTAAAATATTGTTTAAAACAAATCCTAATGCTTATGCATATTTTTTGAACAAAAATAAACAGAAAAGAAT